>PVHY01005651.1:0-22926 GCA_004024945.1 Uropsilus gracilis | reverse complement strand
ATAATGGGAGATTGAGCAACTAAAAGGGAATAAAAGAGAAAGGTGCAGGAATTGAAGCATGGAGAATTTGGAGGAGGATCAGGAGATCAGTGAGAGGAGAGCTGATCTGGCATCAGTCATTCAGAGCAGGAACTGACGGTTTTTGCTTTGAAAAGAACCTGGGAGCTGTTGAACCTTCTGGGGCTCCCAACCTTCCAGTCTTTGAAGACCAGGGAGTTGGATGAAGGTAGAGAAGAGGAGTTCATCACAGAGTGCTGAGCTGGCCTGCCTGACAACCTGGAGAGAACAATGAGTGAGAGAGAGGCCAAGTTGAACCTCATGTTGGTTTTGGAACTCAACTCCATACCAGCTACAGTGACTGAGGATTGAAGACAAAGATACAACCTTCAGACTGAACCACACTAAGACTGAGGTAAAACCTACACAGCAACCTGAGGAGCAGAAGCAGGGTTTCTTTCTGTTTGGGACACTTGTGAGGGAATGGACTAATTAGACTCTTTTAGTCTGTCTTTTCCTATTTGTGAATAAACCCCTGTACTTACCCTTCTCACTAAAGTTTGATCTCTAGGTAACTGCTTGCACACAGGTGGAAGAACCCTCGTTAATTAAAAATAAAAACAGGTGGTCTCCTCACTCAATAACAGTATGAAGTAGCAGCAGCATCCCTATTATTCAGATAAGGGGGAAAAAAGCAAAAAGAAGTTAAGGAATCTCCCCACTATCCATTGCTAGGAACTGGTAGATGGATGTAAATCCAGGAAATCTGTCTCCAGAGCCCAGGTCACACAGATTTTTATTAGATGAGAATAATTATAACCAAAATTGAATTGAGAACTAAAAAGAATATAAATTAAGTAGGTTGTGTCTTCCGCAAAATCTGTCATAGTTGATATATCTCTGGTCTTTTTTCACTGAAATTAGGCCATGGTTCAGCCCTGTGGCATTTCTTTCTTATCTGCTCAAAAAGCCATTTTGAATTTTGCAAGACATTATATGACGCAAATATTGTATTATATGTTCTGTATTTTTTCCGAGATGAATTCTTTAAAATACTGAACTTTACAATCCACTTCTTTGTGTGTGTGTGATTTTTGAAATTTACATAAGAAAAAAATGCTCTTTTCTACAATGCAATGTAAGTGAAGTTTATGGTGAGGGAAGAGGGAGAAAAGTCAACTGGCCAGAGCTGAATTCGCTGATTCTCTGAAAGACCAACCTGCCCCCTAACACTGTGGTGTGAATCTTACATGATGTCTACAGACATTCATTTTCTTGATGTGAGCTTAAAAAAGGTAATAGTATCCACATATTTAGTGTTCTTAAAGCAGTCACAGCAACAGGAATGAGAGAGGGTGCCACCTCACCTGGGAACATGATAGAACTGGCAGATTATCTAGTCCCCCCCCCCAGATCTAATGAATCAAACACTGGGAATGGGAGTCAACCATGTGTCCCCAGGTAATGCTTATGTAGGGTGAAGCTTAACCCTCTAGTGTCCAGTAAAGCCTGAGGCATCAGGATACTGGAGCAGGGGCTGCAGTTGCCAAAACCTCACAGGGTGAAGACCAAGAAGATGAGAAACTACAAAATAGTGGCAGGGAAAGGAAGCAACAAGTACCATCTTTTCTGATAATCTCACCTTCATCCCCATCTGGAGTACAATGTCATAGGAGAGATCTGGACATGTGACAAAACTGTGAAAGGGTAATATATGGAAGAAAGCTTCTGGCACCCTGAGAAGTTCTGATCAGTTTACTTTGAAACTAGCTTGAACTATCACCTGGTCTGCTTTCCGAGGGACTCTCTGATTCCAAAAAAGAGGGCCAAGAATACCATAAAAGGGAGATGAAGGAAAATACAACAAACTATAGGCTTGCAAATTGTGCCAAGAGGTAGTAAATTACACTCTCTCAAAAGGACCCCATAACTCAGAGAGAAATGTCTTTGGACTAAATATGGTCTTTGGATGCCAACTTGAGACTTTTCATCCTGTTTATAAACTTATGATAATGAAAGAAACAGAGGTGAAAGAAGGTAAAATCTCTTAGAAAAGCTTTACAAGACAATGACAGCAGGAACTTGGCCCTGAACACAGAAGATTTCTTCTCTCCCTGAAAAAAAAAAAGACCCTTATGTTTTGTGCATGAAAAATGTACATTTTGCAGCTCATTAGGAGTCCTCCTTCTACTAAGTATAGTACATAGTTTTTTAATTTTACTAATTATGGAAGACTTCAACCAACTCACTGAGGTATAAAATTTGCTCCTTATTTTTTGATGCTAGCTATGATTTTACTGGCTAGTGTGATGTTAGTTAAAATTCATTACTATTACTTTACTGTACTGTTGAGTTCTTATAAACCACTTCATATTTTTCATGAAATAAAAATAACTATCTGATCTCATCTCCTCCTAACAGCACATCCATTCTTCTCATTTGCAAGTGTCCAACCCAAAGTTACTAATTTCATATCCTGACTAGTTGGCAGATAAATCAGATTTTGCTAATATTTTTCAGTTAAAATATTAAAATTCTGACCAAATCAACCTGGAGCCTTGGAGGATAATCAGTATAACTGGTATGAAACCACTAACTTGATCAATACAGCATGATTTTTTTTTTAATTCATTGAAACCTGGTTTGAAATAAAAGTGGGTCCAAGTAGAAATGCTATTTGGGAACTCTAAGAAGAAATTTAATCATCAAGTCTTAGTGACCAAAGCGAGTTAATGTACCTTCAAAACTAAGTAAATGACTCCCATATCCCTGCAAATGGTCCATCATCATAAATGTTGGCCATTAAAGTGCCATGTGATTCTGCACGGACCACCGAGAGGACACGGGATGGTGATGACTCATCACTAATGAACTGAAGAGTGTCCAGGAGGAGTCATGCAAATGCCCAGGCCAGCCTAAAAAAGGAGATGACTGTCAAGACTGGAAGAGCACAGTAAGAAGAGTTTCTTACATGCTCACATTTTTTAATATATTTAATACATACTCACATTCTTTAGGAGAATCAGGGACAGAAAAGAAAGGGGAATTATTTTAGTTCCACTATGCATCAAGTTTCACAGTAAGCACCTTATCACATCTGTAGAAATACTAGCACATTTTGCAGATGAGTAACTGAGAACCCATGGGATTTAAGTAATACATTTAATTCAGGAAACAAAAAACAAAATCAGGATATAAATCCAGATCTGTCTGACTTCACAGTTCATGCATTTTCACTGAAATAGGTGATTCTAATTTAATGTGTCAAATACTTCATCAGGTGATAGGGATACAACATTTAAGGGATAACTGGAATAATCAATAAATCATGCAAACAAATATAAAATTAATGATATAAGGGCACAACCAAGAAGAGATATATGGCCCTAGGAGAGTATTTATTGGAAGTCCAACTCAAGAGGTAAAATTAGTTGTAAAGTTGGTAAATGAAAGGAGATCTAGGGAAAGGGTAAAAATATAAGTGAAAGCTATAAGGAAAGGCAGAAAGGTATGGCATAAAGAGGAATAGCAGATTAGTAATGACAGACAACTAGCTTGAAAAGAAACAGAAAGGGAGTCAAGTGTAAATTGATATCAGAACAGAATAAAGGTCACCATGACCTATAACAAGGATGTATCTGCTTTCTTAAAGAAGTAAAATCCCATGATGGAGACTAGGAGGTGGCAAGACTGACTTTGTATTTTGAAAGGATTACTGTATATGAAGAAAATTTTTTTAAAAATCAGAATGCTGGACAAAGCCATAGCGATAGTAAAGATGAGAAACAAGGAAAATTGGAATTAACGTGACTCCGGAAATATGTGGGGAAATCAATTGCAAAGATACTGAGCAGAAAAAAATCAAACATCATGATAGATTGGACAGTGGGGTGAAGGAGAGGAAAGCATTAAGGGTTTCTAATAAATCTGTGATGAGTAACAGGAGGGTTGGTGCTATCAATCATAGATGGAGGAAATACAAGAAGAAAAGAGGTGTTCCAGAGAAAGATAATGTATTTGTTTTGGCCATACAGCATTGAGGGCCTAGGATACATCCAAGAAGAGCTACCACATATACCATTAAACATGCAGGCATGGAGCATAGATGATGGTTCAGCATAAAGATGTTAGTCATTCACCTGGAAGTAAAGAGTTAGCGAAACAGTGAGGGACAAACTGAGTCACTGAAAGATGCTCTGAATGAACTCCATCCCCTGATGATGTTACATATTCCACCAGTTTCCATCCTGTCTCCACACTGGTGAGAGCTCAGGAGTCCATGTCTACATCTTTCAGCATGCCATGAACTTGACTTCCTGAACCTGGATCCACTGGGAACTAGTAGCAGAGTTAAGTGGCCGTGCTCATTTTATAACTGAACATATGTATGATTAAACTCTACTATTTTATGCTGGCTTGTACTCTGGTACTAGCAGAAGATACGTGGAGGAGAGAATGGGGAGACACATGGAGAGATAATTCCTGGTCCTTCCCAGAGACAGTGGCATATATTACCTTAATGTAGTAGTGTTACCGGATAAAAGGATCGCCCCTTTTAATTTAGTCCATGAGGCTTTTTTCCACAAGCATGCAAGCAGTTGCCCAGAGATCAAACTGGTAAGGGTAAACACAAGGGCTTATTTACAAATAGTAGAAAAACAAACTAAGAGTCTAACTGATCCAAACAGAAGAGAATGCTGCTCCTGCTTCTAAGGGAGCTGCATGGGTTTTACTTCAGTCTTAATGCAGTTCAGTTTGAAACCACCAGTTCATGCCCTTGACTTCTGCCATCTACCCTCATTCACTGCGGCCAGCATGGAGTAAATTCTGAAACCAACACAAGATTCAATCTCCCCCCCCCCCACTGTCTCCCTCTCTTCCCCCCTCCTCCCTCTTTCCCACCACCCCTCTCTCTGGATCATCAGGGCAGTTCAGCACTTGAGCATAAACACCTCTTCTCCACCTTCATCCAGCTCCCAGCCTTCAAAAACTGGAACACTGAGAGCCCCAAAAGATAGAAAGAGCTCCAGGGTCCTTTTCATTCTGAAACAAAACTGTCAATTCCCAATGCCCAATACCAGATCAGCTCTCCTCTCAACGTTAGTTCTGATTTCCTTCAAAAGTCAGTTCTGATCTCCTTCCTACAAAGCTTGAACAGAGCTCCCCCAAAAGCTCTATCCCTTTCAAAAGTTCTCTATATTCTCCCTCAGAAGCTCTATCAGACCTTCCTAAGAAAAACTCAAATTTCTCCAACACCTCTATCTCAGATCCCTCCCCAAAAAAAGCCTCAAGTCCCAATCCAATCTAATCCAATCCCATCCAAATCTCATAAAATCCAAACTAATCCCATTCTCTCCTCCAAGCTAATCTGATCTCTCCTCTTTCTCTTTCTTGCTCCTTCTCTTCCTAAACCCTTCTTTCTCATCCCCCTGTCCTTGCTCCCCCTCCCATCATGAATCCTGATGATGGGATTATCAACCACACTCTGGCTTGCTCCAACTTTGAATCCCCCATCTGGGTCTTGGAACAATTACACAGGGAGCTAAATTAGCATAATGTTGACCAGGACTACTTAAGATCCAAAGCAAATGATCATCAGCCACACTCTGGCAAGGTCAATCTTATGGGTCCCATCTGGGCCTTGAAACAATAGGCCCTGGAGTTCAGTTTGCACAGTATTGACCAAGCCCTACTTAAGATTTACAATATCAAGGTAAAAGAAGGAAGTAACTTTCCATCTTCCAGCTTCAGGTCATTCTTAACCTGTGTGTTTAAGCTCTACCAAAAAATAACTCTGCCCATATTGGGGTCCCAGCTTCAGTAAATTTCAAATTTTGAGCCTTCTCTCCCAGTTCTCTAGGAATTTCCTAACTCCTTTCTTGTGGTTTCTAGCCATAAGGTATCTTAAAAGATGGCAAACATTGGAGTCTCACAGAGGCCTACTTAGCTGGGCATTTTCATTGATGTAGATAGTTTGATAGAGGTTAGGGATAAGCAGAAACAATGCTAGGCATCAAGTCTTAAGTAGTTCTACCATTTAATGACTGGGAAAAGTAACAGAGAAGAGATGGAGCAAGAACTCCAGAGTGCCATACCACAGTGATTGTGTGTTATGTGTGTGTGTGTGTGTGTGTGTGTGTGTGTGTGTGTGTGTGTGTAGCTGCAGATAGGGAGAGTATTGAAGGTCTAGAATGCTACCAAGGGGAGTGATGGAAAATGACAAAGAATGAAGGTCTGCAGACTTCCAGAGATTCAATAAGTTGCCCAGAATCACAAAGCTTAACAGCAACCAATCTGAATTGGAGCACAAGTCTTTCTAATCCCAAGTTTGTTCACATTTCACTGCTTTATGCTAACAACATTGAAAATCAAGCTTTCATTTTATTATAACAACCATATCTGACCTAACTCTAATCAAGGTACCATCTGAAAAGTATTTATTAAAACAAAGGTAGTTTTTTCACTTAACAAAGATAATCTAGATTATGAAGCATAGAAAGTATGCACCAAGCCCTTCATAAAACTATTTAATAACTTATAATAACATATAAATAACTTTTTTAAATAATTAATGTAGATCACATCAACTAAACTTTTAAAATTCTTCAGAGTCACTTTTGTGACTGCTAGCAAAATTTTATTTTAATGTCAGAGTCAGAGATATCACCAATGACTCTGCCCTTAGTGATCTTATGATCTTAGTCTAGTCCTTTGACCCAACTCATCTGCAAATACAGTGTCTATATAATCTCTAAAGATACCTAGTAAGTAACTCCTGTTATCTCACTGCCTGTATCTTATGGAGTGAGCTATTATTCTACATATTCAACAGGTTAGGCACCTAGGGATTGGACTGCACAGCCAGTAGTGGCAAGTGAGGATTTAAATCTAGGCACCCAAATATAAACTCAAATTTCTCCATGTTATTATTATCAACCATATCCTCATTATTAGTTTCCTCATCTATAAAATTCAAAGACATTGCAGCGGAAAACAGTTTTTTTTTTCCCATCCAGAATGTATCCTCTACTTTCGATACCTTAAGTTTTCTCTGAGAACATCTCTCCCTGACACTCAGTCCACCTAGATTGAATGGGGGTGACCCTTGTTGTCACTTACCAGGCATGGGACTGGGCCCTAGAAATGACTAATCAATATATTACAAATGTCTGGGTACTAGGTGATCTGTGGTTTGGAGTCAAGTAACTCAAACCTGATTAGTGAAAGCCAATTCTTTAACTTTTGCTAAAATGAATAGGATTTTTTTGGTTAGGAAAATAAAGGTAAAACCATGAAATAGACCTGAATAAAACCATCTAAAGCCTGAGAGAGAGAGAAAGAGATCTGGTAACACTGTCTGAGCACAGGATCCAGCCTTATCCAAAGGCTATCCCTAAATTTTCAGTTATCTTGAGTCCATAGATATTCCCGGCCTAAGACATTTTGATTTTGGATGTCTGCCACTTTCTTATCAAAGAAACCCAATCAGTATAATCAGCGCACTTATGCATTACCACGTTTCTTATTTCACTGACTTTTTAAAAGGAAATTTTCTGGCCAGCAACTCTTGAGTATCTATCATGTGTCTGCATTCTCTTAGCTTACTGCTATAAGGGAAATCAAAAGTAAGAAATAGGAATAGGGCCAAGGCAAATGTTTCAGGCTTAATTGAGTTTGCCAAAAGTCTAATGATTTTTGCAAACCATTCACAAAATTACAATAGGCTTAATGTGGCACTGTTCTGCTCAAAGATGAGTTAAGTCTACAAGCATTATCAGTAACCATAGTTAAGAACTTAAATTGCTTCATCTCCTAGCACTCCCCCACATAGAATTTATATTCCAGTAGAATGAATTTTTCACAACTAGTGTAGTATATACAATATATTTCACCAAACTATTGCATTATGCACCCACTTTTCAGTCCATTTTCTGACATTTCCATATGCCTTTGATGTCTCTCAGATACCCACAGATAATGCAAGGCCCCTAATTATCTTCTCAACTTCTACCAAATCTTCTAAAATTGCTTTTAAAGCCAAAAAATAAAAGGGAAGAAAGAAAGAATAAATTTGACAAATATTATGGAAAAGTACATATGTCTTTCCTTCTGTCTGGCATCCTTATTTCTCCCTTTTTACAGTGCAAAACACTACTCCATTTTTAAAACCATTAAAGTGTCAATATAACACAGGATGGAAGCTTCCACATATGACTTATCACAGGTTTTGCTATATTACAGGATAATGAATGATTGCTGTATCTCAGCTTTAAACAACAAAAGTTAATGTAGGTCGAGCTGTATGTCCATTGCAGGTCAGACAGAGGGCCCAGGTCACTGCAATCCTCAGTAACCTAGGTCAACAAAGTAACCCTTCATCTGACATTGCTGATTGCTGCTACCCAAGGGAAGGAATTTTGGAGGTTGTGAACTTCCAACAAATGTTTTGGCTCAGAAGCAGCAAATGACTTCTGTCTGTAATTGTGTGGCCAAGTTTCATGACAAATATTTCCTTTCCTAGAAAGGAAAGAAGCAGGTATGTTTAGTAATCTACTGAAAGCTTTATATCCAATCCCAAGGTCTGGAAGCTGCTGAGTTCTTCAACAGTCAGACTATTAAGTCTGGCAGCAGGAAGGCCAAAGGGGAAGAAGGGAAGAGTAAAGGAAGGGAAGCAAAAGAGAAAAGGGAAAATTAAATTTGAAAACAAAAGCTATTTTTCTGATTTATTAAGCTCCAAAACCCTGAGAAAAATTAGACATCTTTAATTTTATTTTCAAAAAGATTGAATTATTTGTGGAAGGACTACATCAACTTCTCAGTGGTTAGGGTCACTCAAGATTTCACTTTGCTTGAGTCTGGGATGGGTCCTAGGAATCTGAATTTTCACAGACTTCCCCAGGAGATTCTGCTGCTCAGCTATACTCAGAAAACACAGGAATAAAAGACACGGTATATATATATATATATATATATATATATTCCATAAAATTTATGTATAGAGCTATATATATACCTATATATACAAAACTGATATATATCATACACACATACACATATATATATACATAAATATACATATATATTATACACAATACATTATACAGTAGAATTTTGCAGTCCTCCTTTTTTCAAGGGATGGGGAAGACTAGGTGTCCCAGAAGGGTTGGGGTTAGGACTACATAGAGGCACCGTGGTCCTAACCCCAACCCTTCTGGGATACCTAGTCTCCCCCACCCCTTGAAAAAAGGAAGACTGCAAAATTCTACTGTATAATGTATTGTGGCTAAAATATCAATTTTCAAACACAATGTCTACTGGGTAAGAGGAGCCAGGAAATGTCCACTCTCTTTCCTAACAGGTTTAATGTCTAGCAGGCAACAAGAAATAATTACTTAGAAAAATAGAGAGAGAAGAAAGATCAACTCTCCAAAATAGTCAAAACTTCAACAATTCAAATATGTATTTTCTAAATCATTGACTATATAGGAAAGTGTATTCTACCCACACTACCATGCACAGCAGTAGGTGCTGGTGATGCAACAATGAATAAGATATCCCCTCCCATCTTTCTAAGAGCCCGTTCTGTCTTTTTCTGTGTACCAATTCAGAGACAAAAAGCATGATGGCTAGAGCACAAAAATAACCTCCAAAGCTGTGTCCTTGAGTACACACAAGTAAAGGCAATAAGCCTCCACCTGTCGCACACACCTATTATGAAGAGGGAACGAAAAATCAATGCCCAAGAAGATCAATGTTTGATGTCCCCATGAGCATTTTTAGTCACCACACAGAAATTCAACAATGAACATGGCCCTGTGCATTCTAAGACTAGAAAATGGATTTGGGAATATATGAAAAAAAAAATTTTTTCCAACATAAAAGAATTACAGCAGGGAATCAAGACTTTCTCCTCTGATAATCAAAAATTCCAATGAACAAGAATAATTCCAAGCACATTATTAATTATTGTTTTCTATTATTTCCAGCTTTAAGATATATGGCTTAATGCAGGTACTTCAATGCAAAGGCTATTTCATTGCTTTGGGGAAACTGCTATTTTTATGGGAGATAATACAAACAAGACCAGTGGTATGATTTTTTTTTCCAACACAGAAGATTTTATACAGGCACATACCATCACACACTACATATATATACAAATTTGTTTCCCAACTAGAAACAGGGGACACTTACAAACCAGCTTTCCTTTTATGGAAAACTTGAGTTTGTTTTCCTTTTCTCAAAGAAAGTCATGGATTTCCTATATTCATCCCCTTATTAAATGAATTGGAAGGAGATTTATTAAGCAAATAAACAGGAAGATTTACAGTTCTTTTCTCAGCAGCTAAAACTCATGGAAAACCTATTTGACCTTTCAAGAGAAAAACTTGGTTCAGTGGACCAGAAACTAAGTGCACCTAAGAGATTTCCAATTAATCCTCTAATTTAAATCCTCTGTCCTTCTCCAGCATATATGCAGGGGGCTCTGCTGAATTCCATTTGTTCCATTTGAAGTGAAACAAACTGTTGCTATTATAAACAGAATGTCCTAACACAATAAGCACTAATAATCACCCATAATGTAGGTAATAATTAGAAAATGAGGGTGGGGGGAAGGATCAGAAAGAGAAAAGAAATGGAGCAGATGACTAAGCACAAATAGCTGGTTTAGCAGGACAACCCAGGGAGAAAGGAAAGAAACAAAGGCCAGGATTCTTGTCTTGAAGGAGGAAGAAGGGAATGAGATGGTAGACAGATTCAAGAGTGGGACTAGGAAAAGGATAGATGAGACAGAATTCAAGAGGGAACTTCTTCCTTAGCTGTGTGACCGAAGATTGTGAAGTAAGAATTGTGGAAGTTTGTCTTAGCATTGATGGTATAGTGGTTAACATAACTGCCTTCGAAGAACTGCACAAGTTGTCTCCTAGCCAAGGTATCTAACTGACATTTCTGGGGCCCACTACAAAAACAGAAAATGAAAAGAGACGAAACAGTAAAACAAAAATTTTTAAACTTAATACCTGCTCTTCATTTTTTTGTTCTGTATTTTCTCTCCCCCTTGTCCCCCCACCACCCCATGGAGACAAAGCCTGAGTTTAGGATTATGAACGTACTGTTTATTAACAGTGTCACTCTGGGTAAGACCTTTGTCCTCTCCAACCCTTGGCTTTATGGAAATCACAAGAGTACCTACTGTGTAATTGTGAGAATTAAATAAAATCCTGCCTATCAAATGCACAGCACAGTGACTGCATTAGCACTGTCTCTATTTGTTTACCATATGGCTGGAAACAATGTGGTTTAGGACATAAACAGCTGTATTAGGTATAAAAGCATACAGGTTTAAGTGTGACATCTGAGCCTCAATTATCTTGAAGAGATGAGAACTAAGGTTGTAGAATCAAAAAACTCAAACTCAACTACTTAACTGGTGGAAGCACCTCAGGCAAGTCACCTGACGTTTCCTAGTCTTAGTTCCTCATCTGAGGAACTAAGATTGATATTGAGATTATCAATATTCCTTTCAGGGCATATATTTAGGAAAAGATAAAAGAGCATGTAAGGCATTTAACATGTAAATATATTAAATGGATTAACAAAGATTAGCAGCGACAGCTACTATGTAGTTCATTCACTCATTTATACATTCAACAGTGTGCCAGGCAAGATTTGTTTGACATTAGAGATTCACTACTGAAGGAAGCAGGCAAAAATCCTGACTTCCTGAATCCTCTCTCTGTATGCTAACAAGAGTGTCTTATTTATTTAAGTATTCAACAATTTGAACACATCTTAAAGGAACATGAAATGGGCCCTAGACCTAATTAAGATTTAACATTTAATTTACCTGGGTTCAAGACCTGGCTTTGGATATTGGGAAAGCCACTTCGCTCTTGAGACTTTTATTTCTTCAATTATGAAATATTCTGAGGATGTGAGTGCCTACCTTAAAGGAGTTAATAGGAGATTAAGGAAATAACATTTAAGTACTTCATAAACTATAATTTGCTATTTAAATAATTGTCATTATCATCTTCATTCTACTCATACACATGCTTAATGGTCATGTATTCAGTAACATTCCATGAAAAGATCCCATTTGTAATATGAATAGCCACAGATTTCTAGGAATCCCCAGATATGTAAACATTGCTAGAATCTATAATTATGTAGTAAAATACAGTAAGTACAAGTTTCCAGGATGTGTTCCACAGAACACTAGTTTTATAGAATGACAATAGATCCACCTATTAAGATTATACCATGTACAAATAAACATATTCTAAATAAAACAGCTTTATAAGGACTTTTCAATTCGGTTCCATGTAATTTATTATCTGGTATGCAATATACTGTAAATGTACTTAAACAAGGAATCATCCTTGCGTCCGTTCTTTAGGAAAGTAGAATAAACTTTAAGAAAGATACTGAGTAGACAGATTCCTTTTTCACTACACCCTAGCCACCGTTTGGTGATCCTGGGTTTGTTTTTTTTAATTTTGTCTTTTATATGGGTCATTTTAAATGAAGTGAGATGGTGTCTCACTGTGGTTGTCATTTGCATTTCCTGGTAAATGACTTTGAACATTTTTTCCTGTGCCTGTTGCCCAACTGTATATATTCTTTGGAAAACAGACTATTAGAAGGGGAGGAAGGTAGGAACATAGTGAGGAGAAGGCCTAGGATCAACAATAAAGGGATAAGGGTGCTTTGGTGGTAGGGGTGGTGTGGTAATGAAGCACTGTCAAAAGGTCTTGCCTCTCCTCCTGCCCTATCAGATAAGCATCCTTACCCTTTAAAGTTAACCTTTGTTTGATCAACAGCCTTATCGTCTCACAATGGCCAGTGAAGGAATGTTGGAAATTGATGACCATCAGAGGTTAACAAAACAAGCTGGTGCCAGCCTGAATCTCCAAATGCCTCTACCTTAAAGACATGTTGACCCGACCCTTGCCTACCTCCTTTTTTTATTCACTTGTAACTCAGGATAATATATATCCCTGCTCTCTGCCAAAAAACAGGATGGTGGTCTTTCAGACATGAGCCAGCTGCTCACACTTTGTCAATAAAAAACCATTTTCCTTTTCCTTAAACTGTTTCCTTTCATTTACTAAGAAAAATCAAGACTGGTGTTCTGTTAAGAGTAACATACATCTGAGAAGGTGTGAACCTATCCCCTCAATCATACACAGTATTTTAAACCAATGCTACCTCAGTAATGCGAAAATTAAAAATGAAGAAAAGTTACAGAAGATAGTTGGAAGAAAATTGGAAACGGAAAGGACTTTTACATATGGGTAATGGATACACAATTAATTAGAATGCTACTCAACAGTCAATAAGTGGATAACCATAAGCAGGCAAATGTGGTGAGGATGAAAGCACTAAATAGCCTGTTTCCCAAGAGTCAAATTTAGATGTGCTTTGGTCAATGACTACATATCATAGATATTCATGTCAGTACTAAAATGTATTAGCAATTATGTTCAAAAGTGAAGAAATCCATATTAAACACATAGTGTTGCAAGCAAGGAACAAGTTTCAGTAGGATGTTGGCTCTCAAAGAGAATTTTATTATGCTTCAAGAGGAAAACCAGCCCAATTTTTCCAAAGTACCTGATTAAAGTCATCACACACTGTGTCTTACTTGGGTACACTGCCAATGTAATCTTAGCTGGCCATGGAAGTCCTTAGAAGCTCAAGGGCCCAGCACACGAATGAACACACAAGAGGTCTTGCCCACAAAAAGGTTTGTGTCTGGAGAGGACAGGGGTAGTGAGTGAGTCCTTGTCTCGGGTAATACTCTAGCCAGTCTCAGGAGTTTCTCTGCTTGTCCTTAGCTTTTGGGTTTTACATATTCCTAGCAGGGTATGATTCTGGACCATGTGCCGCTATCAGGTGCCTGCACTGTTTCAGCCCACCACTTGAGTCCCAAGGCAGCATGTGAGTCCTTATCAAGTTTTACAGTCAAGCCCATGAACTTGTCTGTGCTTATTTACATGCTCATTACATTCTAGCTCCTTAAACTGGGGCACACAATGTAGCCCAAGTTTCACAAAGCATAAAATTTGAAACATTTCCATAAGCAAATTTCTGGGCAGTATTATGAGATATAATTCATATATCAACACCAAAGTTGAAAAATTGCAAAACTTTCAAACATAATTCCAAATATAGAGGTCACTCCATACATACTACTATGTAACAAAATAGATATCATCCATCCCCCCAGCCATGGAGTTTGGTTACAAATCGTTCTCCAAAGAAGTATATTCACACTACACTCTTTATTAATATCTGCAAAATAATTTTCAAAAGCTAACTTATTAGTATTCATAACATGTACTATCTTACCAGTCCTTTCATTGTTTTTCATTTGCTTTTGTAATAGTGATAATGTTCACTTTTCCTGATGGGACTTTGTTATTTTGAATATGAGTATTAATATTATCTTGATCAGACATTATTGATGTATAAACATTTTACAAGTCATTTGTGACTGGTTAAGCAGAGGTTTACATTTTTTCATTAGGTATATTAGTAATATAGTTTCATTACCCGTGTTGATCTTCCATGTATTGATATATTATTTGCAGTCATTTGCTTCGAGAGATGAGTTTATTTTACTGTCTTTATAAAATGCAGTAATGGTTTTGCTGGTGGAGCTGCAGATGACAAATCTGAAGTCTCCTGCATTGTTTACACAGTCAGAAATTCTGACAATAGAAGTACTTAATAGTGCAGTTTCCACTGTAGGTTCTCCATTCGTCATGAACAAATATGGGAATATTTGTGTTAATGAGTCTAATTTGTATAGCATGGCTTCAATCCAAATCATTTTGTTTATGGTTATAACAGCATGTTCATTGTTGACTTTACTTGGTATTGGTATTGTTCTATATCTCATCAATTTATTTTCTGTATCAATTCCAAAGAGATTTATTTCACAAACAGTTCACAATCTAACTCTTCAGTTTGATCAAGGAAAGTTTTCATGAAAGGTTTTTCTGAGGTGTATCTATTCTGAATATCTGCAAAACTCATCAGCAGCTCTTTCTAATAGATGTGCAATATGTCCACAGGTAATATCTTTGTGCATGTTAGTGAGCATGGCATCAAAGCAAGTATTAAAGTCTTGTTATACATATGCTTCTTTAATGGTTTCTTTTAAGATATGATGTTGTACTTACAAACTGGTAATCAATGTTGATGTAGTAGCCAGATTGTGATAGAGCATTAATTGCTTCAATTTGATTGTTTCTTAATTCTCTTAGTTAATTCAGTTTCCACTTTCTTAATTTTTACTGCATGAGCAATTTCACCAGCTGCTAATCCACCCATCACAAGTCATTCAAATATAGATCTCTTTTGCATGTGGTATGTAGAATGTTGAGGTGGTTTAAATTTTTGCAGAGAAACTGGTATATGACTGAATAAGGAATGTTTGTAATATATGAATTGTGCTGGAAAAGAGAACATTACAGCTTGAAAAGAGGTTTTATATTTTTTAACTTCTGAATTTAATAAAATATGGATTGGTAGGCTTGAGTTTGGAGTTAATGAGGATGTCATGCCTTCAAAAAGCTTTCTACATGGTTGCAGAATGTGGATCCTGATTTAGTAAGTAGTTCTTAATTTGTGAATTTCATTATATTTTCTTCTTTCCATAATGTGTGATCTTTCAGAGTCTTCTTTAATGAAGGATTTTGATAACGACATTGGGAAATATTTGATAATTTGTTTGCCTATAGTTTGCCAAGCTCCAACCTCAAAGGCATGGTTTAACATAGGGATTTTGTATATCATATTAAGAGAGTTCACTTTCCCCTATGTGGTAAAATAATTTGAAAATTGTCAGGCAGGGTGCCAATTTATTCCTCTTATAAACTGAAAGAGTCTTACCCATAAGCTAGTCACCAGTGTTTGGTCTTATTATCTGATTCGTTTATGTGGTACTTTAGCTTAGTTTATGCTATGATGTTCATGGCATCAGTTTTGGGACATCCTAGGATTTGAAAACCCTATGTGTTTTCAGTAATATAAATTCAACCGTAGTAGCACTGCATGTATTGTTGTAGGTTTTTATTGTTTTGTTGATGCATTGATTGAATTGGCTTGGGTTATATATTATGTCCATAGAGTATCTAATAGTGGTAGTCTATAGTGGTGTGATTCATCACATAGTACAATCTTGATCTTCTGTTTATGGTATTTTCCATGCAGTCCATCATGCATTGGATATAAGTTGGATGAAGAGAAGTCTGTTTTGTTGGGCACTGGGTCGAACAACTTTGTTGTTTCTTTGTCCATTTGTGTTGTGATTCACTCTGGAAAAAAGTCCTTTGGAAGCATTGATAACTTTATGCTGGGGCAATCCATGCTTCTTTAATCAAATGAGAATCATAAGATTTTTATCAAAGATACATTTCCATGCCATATTCCTGCTGTATTGAACGTAATATTAAGCCATAAGTCCATCACTAATTTGCCTGGTATCCAATATTCAACAGTAACATTTTTGTAGGAGATGACATAACTATCAGCTATATTAGTTAATTGTATTTTTTCATTATTCCAAATACATCTTTTTAATTTGATTATATTTTGCCACTTATAGGAGATTGTGGAATTTTATCTGTAATCTTGTTAATGAAGTGGGGTTGGTCAAAACACATAAGTTACTCAGCCTTCTATTTAGTGGTATTAATGCTGGGAATGGATAATCTGGAGTGGCATATGTGAGACACATGGGTTCACTGTTTTAAAATGTCTTGCTGACATTTAATCTTGGCATTAGTATCCATTGATGGAGTGTAGCCAGTAGAGAATTACTTGAAGACTTGTGGTGCTACATCTGTGATAACCAGTGGATATGTTCAAGACTGAGTTCCCAATGTGACTATGTCCCATGAATCTTGGACAAGCAGTTGTGATTCATCCTAATTTGGGATCTCATAAAATATTATGATTTAATATTTTCAGTTGTCCAAAATATGGGAGATTAAGAAAGTTTGCTAGGCCTATTATGGTGGTGTTACTGTCTTCCTGCAACAATTTTCTGTTTAAATACAGAATCACCTTTTAGAGATTTCTTAATTATTTTAAATGAGTATAATTTATGCAATTTATGTCAGTTGTCTGGCCTAATATCCACAATGTTATCAATTGTGTAAAAAGAGCTCATAGTGAGGATTTTGTTTTTTCTAGTTCTAGGATTGAGTTGGTATAT
Organism: Uropsilus gracilis; assembly: GCA_004024945.1. Taxonomy (NCBI): domain Eukaryota; kingdom Metazoa; phylum Chordata; class Mammalia; order Eulipotyphla; family Talpidae; genus Uropsilus; species Uropsilus gracilis. The sequence continues at coordinate 5,699 of PVHY01005651.1, read as the reverse complement.
GACATCATTTAATGATGTGTCTAAATTATTATCCCTTGACCAGCTTAACTTTTCATTAATTAAGCTGCCAAATCTTTCTATGTTAACACTATTGGGTTATAGGCTATATGATATTTCCATATAATATCAAGATTTTGCATCCACTTTTTGTCTAAAGATCCTGTAAAATATGTCCTCTGGTCACTGTCTATTATTGTGGGTATTCCAAAGTTGGCTATCCATTGCCACAAAGTATTGATAGCAGCATTTAGATTGGGTTTCCTAAATGATCTTGTCATACCTAGTCCAATTCCAGTGTCAACTATTATGCATGCATATTTGTTCTGAACATTCTTTAATGGGCAAATAAAATCTATTTGGAACAAAAAATTAAAGATTTGTGATTTATATTTCCTGTTCAGTTCTTTGTATCTAAATCTAGTTTTTTAATATTTGGGCATTCAAGGAAACTAATAGCTAATTTACATTGTTGCCAACTAATGGGTACGTTTTTACATTTCATCCATTTGTGTAAACCATGTGTCCTTGCCATACACATATTTCTGTTTCCATCTTCAGTGATTTTTACTGTGCTAACAATAACTTTTCATTTTTTGTTTTCTAATTTTACTTTATTCTATATTTTCCATGTGTCATTATTCCTTTTTAGTGTAATATTCAGCATGTTACTTTGCCAATTGTAGGCATCCCTAGTTAAAAAGTAATTGTGCTATTGTAGGCATCCCTAGTTAAAAAGTAATTGTGCTAACCTGACTGATTTTATCAATAAAGTCATTCTGTTTAGCTTCTGGCATATTTTCATTTGATTGTGCATCAGTATTTGCTACAAGAATTTTAATTTGTTCCTGAAAACTTTTCCCAAGTATCTTTAGACCATGTATCTTTTCCTCTTATCTGACAGTCAGTGGTTCATTTACTAGGCCAGATGGTTATTCCATTACACACACACCAAAAATCACTATAGATAATTTTAAAATTTTCATTAAGTGATTGTTAAATTGCTAACAAAACTGCTAGGACTTCTGCAGACTATGCTGACTTGTCCACTTCTTCAATTGTCAGAATCTTTTCATCCAAAGTTCGCTCAGCTGCAGCTTTCCAGCACATCTTCCCATTTTTCACTACAGCAGAACCATCTGTGAACCAGGCATTATGGAGTCCCTCAGAATATGGCAGTCCCCAAGTGCTAATTGGTCTGTGTCATTTTTCTCAGCAAAAAAATGGGGGTTATAGGATTGTCATCTCAGCCACCAGCTCATTAAGCCTTGATGTCCCATCTACACCTTTTAGACTGTTGGTTTTTGTGAACTCTTTGATATGCCATTTCCAGGTTAGGGCCTTAGGTTCCATTTGTATTCTGCAGTTTGCTTCTGCAGTCATATTGATATAGGGTGACTTGGCTGGATGGGCAGCCAGGGCCTCTGGTAATGATGTAGTTGAAAATTGTATTGGGTACCATACTTACCTGATGGGCATCAAAGAATGATTCCTGAGAAGAAATGAGAAGCACAAAAAGGGCACACAAAAGGAGGAGGACAGAAGTGGCCAAAAAATGAGAGGTGGGAGAGATGCAGGGATGGAGGGCTGGAGTGGTCAGGCTGGGCAAAAAGCCCCTCGGAAGAGTGAACTGGTGATGCAAGGAGCCTTGGTGGAAGAGTGGCTGGCAGAAGAGTAGCCAGTGTGGAGTCAGATGCCAGAATGGCAAGCCAGGGTGACTGGGGCAGGCCTGGTAAATATGATCAGACACTGCTGAAGGCAGTCCTGGAAAAGAAAGTGTGTAGCGCTGCAGCACGGTGGCATGGAAAGCTGGTTCATGGAGAAATCCAGGTATTTGAAAAGCTGATTTCGCATTAATATTTGTTGGAAAAGTTTGAAGAATCTTAGAGAAGCTGAGCAGCTTGGAACGTTGGAGAGAGAAAAAGTAAAGAGAAGATGGAAGAGAAAGACTGGATCTTGAAGAGTGCCTACCTCAGGTATGGAGGGGCAAAAAGGTACCATCTTGGACATGTGTCTTTGGGACCTTTGGGACTAAAAATGATGAATGCAGTAAGATAACTTGCTACATGGAGCATTAAGGACTTTTTATTTGACTTTGCTTTCCTGGTTATTTTCCTTTTTCCTTGTTAATAAAGCCCTGTTGTTTAAATTGCTTATGTGACTGGCAACTACCACATGCAGGTAGGAAAAACCTGGAAAAATCTAGGCAGCAGAAGCCACATTTAAAAAGTGCCATTTCTGCACCACCACCACCACCCCCGACCCCCCGGACTTTGGTTTGTTGGCTGGAGGCTTCTGCTCTATCTGCACTTGATATCAACATTGACCCATGGCAATATGGGGATCATAATTCAGATTTTCATAGGTTGATTCTGACATAGTGGAGCAACACATTTCAGTGCCTCAAAGAGCATCTGTATGGTTTTCTCAAATATGGAATATCTGTGTTCTAAATATGGGTATTATTTATAGTAAAATTCAACTTGTACTGTCTTTTTGTCTATTGTTTTAAATAATCCCCAGCTTCCATATTCTAAAAACATTATATTAAGTTGTAATTTATCTTACCTGGTATTGTGCAATTTTTGGAATCAAATTAGGTATACTTTAATAGTGATTATGGCACTTTCTTGTGCTTCCACTCAAAATCTAATCCTTCCTAGTTACATTATATATTGGTTTTAAAACTACTTGTAAATAGTATATGTGGCTTCTCCAATATCCAAACAGTCCTACCTATCACTTTGTGTGCTTCATTCTTATTCTTTGGGTTAGGGATATTTATAATTTTATCTATCAATCTAGGTGGTATTTGGTTTCCTAGACTATTCCAATATATATTCATGGAATTCAGTTTGTGCATCTATTTACTGGATTTTATTGTTATTAATTGCCCATCTCTTACTGAGTAGGTGTTCTACCAGTATATCCAAATCTTTTTCAAGCTGTTCCTTATTGATTCCAAATATAATAATATTGTCTATATAACTCAGTACTTTGCTTTGTATTGACCTCAAATAGGTGTTGTGATATGATGGCAAGGAATTTACTGGCGTATTTTTGTATTCTGAGGCAATCCTCTTAAGTCTGTATTATTTGCCTTACCATGTAAATGTTGTTTGCTCTCATGAGTCCTCAATAATAGGGACACTAAAGAACATATATCTATGGCTCCAAAATATTTGGGGTTCTCTCTAGTGATGGTATTTATGATTTCTCTACATCCATAGTGTTCCTGTCATTTCTGCTGTGATATTATTCAGATTTGTAAAGTATACTTACTGTAAATTGATATTCTCCACTTAGTTTCAATACAGGTCAAATGGAACTGTTATAGTCGAATGATTGTACTTTTTTGATTATATCCTCATTCAACAGTTTGCTGGCTTTTTAGTAAAAGGCGAAAGATTTATATGATTTGTTGACTTTTTTCCTGATATTTCCTTATATCCCCCTTTGATTGGGTATTGTTTAGTAAATGATGGCTTGGTTTTGGTAATCTGATAGGTTGTATGATAAATTTGGCCAGACAAAACTTTGGTAATTTTCCTAATTTTCCTGTTGGTATTACTTTTTTAAAGATTACTCATATTATCCTGCACTAATCATATTGCAGTTTATAAGTTTCCTATTATTAATTTGGACTTGCAACTTATATCCTGTAATAGTGTTATTAATTATTCTGCCAATATTTACTATTTATTTTACAATGTATTTCTCTAATGTCTTTAATAATAGTTACTTGACTCCCAATGTAAATTAGAAATTTTAAGTGATAGGTTTTAAATTTATACTTGATGGTCAATGTTAGGAATGGACTATTCTTATAAGTTTGATTGTTTAATTTCTGCCCCATTGCCAGGGCCTCTGCCCATTTTTTGGCAAAGGAATCTGCTTGGATCTCCTTTATATAGCTGATTCTGACTCTGATTTCTATTTCTCAGGAGGGTCCTGAAATGAACTTCCAGATTGGCACTATGGTAGGCTATTGAATCTTCATTTAGGTTAATTTTATTTGGGTTGCCTGGTATTAGATCTGTTCTCCCTTGGGTCCCAACTCCACTGTATGTTTTTGATGCTGGTTCTTGGTACCAATTTTTGGAGTCCAGTCCATCCCCAGATTTCAGAAGTGAAGGTCAATTGTTTTCCCACTTCTAACTCTCAGGGTTGGTAGAAATAATCTACAATCTAGCATTTGTGTAAACCTCATTAGGGCAGATGTTAAGGACAATCTTAGATGCAGTAGTCCTCCCTTAACAATTAGGTTTTAGGCAGGTAAGAAAAATTTAAGACTAACTTTCAGCAAAATTGAAGCATAGAGCATGAGGGGGGAGAGGAAAAATTAGAGGTGGGAGGGGCACAAAAGACTAAGACTACAGTTCATGGGTGATAAGGTGGTGGGAAAACCCTGGGGTAGATAATGATGTAAAGTAAAATAAATAATAAAAATTAAAAATAATAATGATTAGGTTTTTGATACCCTTGTTTACTTCTACTGCCATCACAGTGTCATAGCAGAACAGGGATATATCATCCTCAAAATGTCTATTTTCTGACAAAGTTGAAATATTTGGTCATGTGTAGTCCCAATGCATTTCCATATTAAAGAATTTCAGACTCAGTCTCCAAAAGGCATCTGTCATGCTTCCACTAACCAATGAAAAATGGATCATTGCTCATGGGTTGATTTTCAATGATTCCATGTAACTTGTTTAACACTGTGGGATTTCTACAATCCCTGAGATGATGCTTATTTTCTTTCCACTAAGTGTCATCAAATTGGTGCCTTCAGACCATAACCATAACTTACATATTCTACATCCCAAGTTTCCTTTTGTACAAAGTCTTATCTATATTTCTGAAGTTCTGTTCTAGTAAAACTTCAAATTTCTATACCAATTTCTAACTCTCTCTGTCTTTGGTCTCTTATTTCTTCAGTGGTGGTAATTAGGAAACTAAACCATTTTCTATCCTTGGATTCCACTTTTACTTCACTATCATCATTTAAGAACACACTATTTTTAGGTCATGCATCTATTTTTCTGGCTAAATCATTCACTCTACACTGATCAGTGCCAACATTGACCATTGTATTTTACAACACTGATGGAACAATTTTTGGTTGAGCCATAACCAATATGGGTTCAAACATCTTGGGGTTATGTAAATTCAGATTCATATGTTCCTTTTTCAAAATTAGGCAGTTTTTCTTGTGTAATTTTTTTTTCTACAATTCTCCATGGGTTTGAGATGGGGAGCTCCATTTTATTCTTTCTCCAGAAATCTAGCTTTTTAAACAATATGTTAGGTATCTTCTGCGAAAAAGGCAAACAAAGCTTATGTTATTTGAGTGGTCAGTTGAAATAAAATTTGACCTGTTCCTGATGTCAGTACCACATGAGTGCACTCTTATTACTGTCTTGTTTGATTAGATCCCCAGGTTTCCTATCCAGTAATTAGTAAATTCTTTTGGACAGCCAACCTCTCATGTATTATTTTTGGGAAGCCATCAGCAAGCCCCTACCAAAATACCTCACAAGCCTTCCCAGCAGACCCCAACCAGAGTCAGTCTTAAGCAGGTTTTTGCCATGCCTTCTGGAGGTGATCTCATCTGGAGAAGGACCCTAGGATATTGGAGGTGACTTATGTTTTATGTTTTTGACCTCAGGCCACTCACCAAGTTCCTACCAGAGTTGGTCTTA
>PVHY01005650.1:30137-81268 GCA_004024945.1 Uropsilus gracilis | reverse complement strand
TAGCATAGCATAGCATAGCATAGCATAGCATAGCATAGCATAGCATAGCATAGCATAGCATAGCATAGCATAGCATAGCATAGCATAGCATAGCATAGCATAGCATAGCATAGCATAGCATAGCATAGCATAGCATAGCATAGCATAGCACTATTTCCTCTATTTCCTTGTTCTTTGATAAGCATTTAACTTCTAAGATTCAACAGAACTTCTTTATTTGCTATACATATTATCTGTTGTCAGTCCACTGAAATGTCTTCTTTTGTTTATTCGTCTAGTTCAAACACCTAAATTAGTGCTTAGCACACAGCAGGTAATCAATAAATATTTACTTAATAAATAAGTAAACAATCCCAAGTGCTAATTAGTATACAGACTAGCAGGATCATTCATAAACTGCATTGAAGAGTGTCACTTTGGAGAGAAATTAGCTTTTGTCAGATATATTTGGAGAAGCACATAGCAGCCAATGTGAAATCAGTATTTGGAGTCATCACAGAACTTCCTTTCTCCAGCACCTAACAAAGGAATCAGCAAAGCCAGCACCCAGAGAGACTCTTTATTTGTTCTTGAGGACTAATGCAAGTTCAACATCAACAACATATAGCTGAGGAAAGAGGCCAAAGATTAAGAACAGAAGAAAACCACAGGATGCTGCCAATCTGTTTAAGTCTTTCTCATTTTCAGTTAATAAATAGTGACCCATAGCTGTACGTTTTTTCTGCTAATAACAACCAGTTTAAAAATATATTATGCAGAGCACAAACCTAGAAAAGACATAAAGGAATACAGAGATTGAGACCAAGACCTGTGTGCGTGTATGTGTGTGCCCTGATTATCTTGTTGTCTAGTCCCAGATCTACCAAAACAAAATCAGAGGATAAAACTGAAAAATATCTGTATGTTTTACTTTTAGATTTATTTTTCAGTTGGATCTGGTGGCCAGCAGAATTTCATAACTACTCTGAACTCTAGGAGGGATGTGTCCCAAGAAACCCTACGTATTTAAGTAACCTTAGGAGGCCACTTTCTTCTAAGGAAATCCCATGTTCTGTAACTGTATTGTATAAGTATAAAAACTTCTCTTCTTCTTACCTTAACTTAGACTTAACTTTAAGAGTCATTCCCAGCTCCAGAATTCCCTGTCAATGGACCAAGTCCTTCGTTAGGGCAGCATTAATGTTGTCTCCTGTTGATTCCTGCTCCCTTTTCCTCCCCACAATGATGCCTTCTAAACACCCTATAATAAGCTTCCTGCTCATGTCAGTCTGCTTCTGAGAATCCAAACCTGCCACATCAAATGGACCTACATCATATGAGACTGTCCAAGCAAGACAAGTAACTAAATGACTGACAAGAAGGCAAAATGTGCCACAAAATAAAATCAGATTGCTATGTGTTAGCATTCATAACAGATGAAAACTAATGGTCTGAAGGTTGTGAGTTAGCAACATAGGAAACATGCAGGTCACACTGACATTATGTTTAGATGAATACATGTGTTGGTTTAGCTCTATTCTAGTGTCTCTGCCAACACCCACTTCATTGAAGTCACTATCTGGAATTTCTTTTGGTAACAAGACTTGGAGAAGAATAAGGATGAACAATGATTGAAGATAGGAAACTTAACTACTGAAGAAAGGTCAAAGAACTTATTACAAAAAAGAATAGGTCCTACCTCTGAAATCAAGGAAAGATTTAAATCTGTGAACAAATAATATATATATATATGTAAGCAATTAATTAAATGTGGAATACAATGACTATTGAAGAAATAACTTAAAGTCTATACATGTTAATTTAAGGGGAAATAGCCATACACAAAAATTTTGGAGGTCATGTACAGTGATAATGTTCCACAAGAAAGTGAAGGGACTCAGCAATATAGCGGCAAAGACACTAGGTGGGCAGGATATACTTCCCTCCAGCACCTAAGGTTGTGCTACACTCTGGGTTCTTTCATTTCTGGAAGTTCCTGGTTGTTTCTGCTGCATTACTCTTAAATTCTAGTGTAGAGTAGCACTGTGAGGAAATTTCCAGAGGAAGAATCATTGGCAAAGGTAAAAGGATCACATGTCCACAAGGGGAAAAGACCCAGCCACACCAGTCACAGATATTTTCATTGTCACCCAATTAAAGGATGTGCTAAAGCTGGACATGAAAATGACTTCCTGAGCAAGAATTCCAGTGATAGAAAATGGATAGCAAAGAAGATAATAGTTGCATCCTTGAACTCAGTCTATTGATGCCTCAATCATTTGTTGGATTCTTTGTTCTGAATCATTTCTCCCAATATATCTGTATATTTATTGTTCCAATAAGTAAATATGATAAAAACTAAAACTTCAGACTGAATATTTTTCAACTACTGGAACACTGTGCTTAGTCCATTTTTTTCATTTCTCAAAAGAATATGTATTTTGTATTGTTTTCTTAAATTCCTTTTTTTTCCTAAATAAACTGATGTATTTTCCAAAATTCAACACATTACTCCAACTTTCTCCAATACTTAAAACCTGACTCAATAATGCCAAATGAATGATACTGTTTTAAGTTTTTAAATATAATCAAAATGGCCAGATTTAATCCAAATATGAATAACTGCTAGAGATAATGGGAATATTTTTCTCATTTCAAAGATTCCTTATTATAATAGGCCATTTATTAAATTAGAATATGAATTATTTAGCTGTCCATCATAAGAAATGTAAAACTTCTGTGAATTCATAGCAGGTTTGGGAAATACAATAAAAACTGTAAAATAAAATCTTCATCTTATACAGATGGGTAATGGAGAATAAGATATTGTCTAAGAATTTAATTAGGCCAGAGTAATTTTAAAGCTTAGACTCACAAAAGGAGCCCTAAATTTCATATGCTAATATGAAGGAACTAGAAAAATCTAAGTGGCTCTGTATAAGGACATATAAAATACTTGTATCTACATCTTAACAAGGGAAGGTGGGCAGGGGCTAAAGGAAGTGAGAGACAAAGAGGCAGGCTTATAGTGATCACAAGAAACAGAATCAGGGTTTGTAGAAATGGCTAACCAGTCAAAAATACAGAAAGTGTAATAATCACTTCAGAATGTTTGGGCAGTTGTAAATGCCACCTTACTCCCAACTTTTCAATAGAGTCAACTACATTCACAAATGCCTTCAACAAATACCATGAACCTGTTCTCTCTCTCTCGCTCGCTCGCTCCGCTCTGTACATATGTTATTTCTTTGTCATTGTATTACACATGATGTTCTCTCTCTCTCCTCCTCCCCCCAATACTTACATATGTGTGTATGCACATGTGTGTGTGCATGTGTGGTGTGTGTGGTGTGTTGGGGGTGGTATGTGTAACAAGGACAAGGGTGGAATTATATCTATAGACTTGTATGAGAAAATGCACTTACATGCCATAGTAAATGGGAGCTAGAACTCAAATCAAAGATGAACTTGAGAAGGGAATTTTCCTAGACATCCTCAGCCTTCATAGGGAGATGCTTGGGATTTTCACAAATCATAGAATGAGGGGTTAGTCAGTTTTACTTAGACATTAGAGAGTCACCCCAGCTGACATTTGGGGCTCAAATATGAGCGATTACATATAGATGTTATAATTAAAAATTTCAAAATACCAGTTCTTGTTAAATATGACTCTGATATTCTCTAAGGAACTGTTTTAACTTCATCATGACTCTTTTCTGAAGGTCAGAAGTTTTTTGAGCTATGCTGCTTCAAACATAAATGGAAATCAGTAAGAACACTCCCTCTCTCTGTCATGCCTACTGCAGTGGAATCAAATGACTGAAGACTGATTCTCTTGCTAGGTCTCAGCTCATTTAAGGTTTGTTCTACTTTGGAACCCCCAATTCTGCCACCATTCCCTGAACCTGCTCAGCAACATTTGCTCCCATTTTCTACAAGCTTCTTTCATGACAAACATGACTATTTAAAGAAAAGCACAAATATCACCAACAGAGGGAGATTCTCCAAAGATGTCCTCTACCCAAGAAAAAAAATGGTGGATAGGGACTTCCTTCATCTCTTCCTTCAGCCTCATCTGCCCCTTGGGGCTTTCATTGCTTATTAAATATTCATGTGCTTTTTACAATTCTTCAATTTTTAGAGATTTTTATCATCTTCATTTCTGTTGATAAAGTAGTCATTTTCCTCCTCACACTGAAAAAAATTTCCTTTATAGAAAATTTTAGAACACTGATCAGATTCTTGACATGGAGCAAAGGAAGATAATTCCTCTTCCAATTCCCTACTACTCTTCTTAGCAAAGAGATCACTCCCAGGTGGATGGAAGACACCAAACTTGGACATTTTTTATAACACAAAATGCCTCCTCAACCTTTTTTTTTTTCACTGCACAGCATACTGTCTGAGATTACACAGCGCTTTGTCTGCAATATACATTTAGTTTTCTCCACATCAACTAGCTTCTTTATTTTTTCTCCATATCTGGATAATATATATATATATATTCTGTATATACATATATATGTATATGTTATATACATATATATTATATACATATGTATTATACATATATAAATATGTACTTTTAGAGATTGAAAGGAATGTAGATGTAGTAAAAAATATACATGTAATCAGGAAGTAGCAAGGTGTGCTGATTTGGTGTTGAAATGAACTACCAGTCTATTACTTGCTATCCAAAGTGGGATCTCTTCATGTAACAAGGGAAAGCAGAGGTTCTATCAACAACAAAGGATGGACCTGAGCAGAGAGGAGAAGAAGACTGAGAGAAGATTGAGGAAAGGAAAGAAGGAGAGCAAGTAGGCGGAGACCTGGAGGAGGAAGCTGGAGCAGAGAGATATATACAAGTCCCTTGTACCATGGACCTGGGGTACATGGAAGGAGATACTTGAAAGAGACAGCAATTGGGGATGAGAGATCCATGGGTAGGCTGAAAAGAGTAACAATTATCTTGAAAGTCTTTTTGATTTTACTCTTCTCCTTCCATACTTGCCTGGCCCCTTATTTCCTGTGTCCCTACCCAAAGGTGCCTCAGACTGGTGACCAGTTTTTGAAGCTCAGAAGTTCTGTTTGGGGAAACCTTGTTTAGCTAAGCCTTTACCCACAAGTGGGTGGTAGCTTTGGATGGTTGATTTGGAAATATTTTCCTTTTGTTTTCTTCATTGCACATTAATTGACCTAAAGTTATTTTCCACTGAAGGTCTTATGCACTAGAGTATGTTTTGTCTCAATGCAGTTGTTGACAGAACATATTTAGAGTGGGCAGGTTTAGCAATCCCAAGGTGCCCCTCACCCTTTTCTATAATATTTAGAATGAAAAAGTGTGTGAATAGAGTCAGATTTCACTTAATGTCATCAATAAGCTCTTGGAAACTGGTATTTCAAAGCACAAAAATGTGTATAATGAAAGGTCTCTGAATAGCTTTCTTTTGTTCAGCATAACCTGGTATGTTTTTCCTCATCAATGTCAGAATGGAATATTATTTGAGGAACTACTATAATTAGTTTAGGATAATCAACTGTCCCAGGTGAATCATGACATGGAGTCCAGAAATTATTGGATGGAATATACAAAAGATGGAGTACCTATTTTCAAAATTGGATCATACTATATACATAGCTTTGTAGCCCTCTCTTTATAAGTGTCATCATTTCAGTGGCCACAATAACTAACACTTAGTAAACACTATCATGTTAGTTGTTCTTAATAGTCATTCAAATTACTTTGCTAATATAGCCTCCCTTTGTTAAATGCATTATATTTTATTTTTAAATGGTTTAAGACTACTCTTTTTGCTTTTATACAATGTCATGCTGAATGGTTGGTACATATATTTATGCCCTTGTTTAATTAAGAAAAGCTTCTAGAAGAGAAATTTTGGAAGGAAAAGTAAAAAATTACATTTAGTGACATATTCACTTGCTGATTTCTTAAGGCATGTTCATTAGAAATGTGTGAAAGTATCAAATTTTCTATAATATGGTAATCCATTTTATCCATATTTGTTCTTTGTAAATTTAATAGATAGAAATTGTATTAGTAAGGCTCTCTTGAGAAACAAAACCAATAGAAGATATAATATATATGTATATATATATATATATATATATAGAGAGAGAGAGAGAGAGAGAGATTTATTATGAGAGAGATTTATTATGAGGGGTTTACTCTTGGAGACTGAGAAGTTTCATGACCAGCCACTTGAAAGTTGGAGACCTAGGAAAGCTGGTGTAGTTCAAGTCCAATGTTAAATCAAGTCCAATGTTAAAGACTTAAAAACCAGGGGAGCTAACAGTGTAAGTTCCAGTCCAAGTCCAAAGGTTTGAGAATTGGTGAAAGTTATTATCTTTTCTCTCCTAAACTCTACTAATTCAAATGCTAATCTCTTAGCTGTCCCCACAAATGATTATGTATTTTGCTTTCATTCTCAATGAGTTAAAATATTTTTTAATTGTATGTATGTTTTGTCCAGTCAGTCATTTAAATTTTTAAATATTAGGATTTTTTGCAGATGTATTTGTTACTGGTTTTTATTTTAATGCTACCATGTTCAAAGAGCATATTATTTCTGTTAAAGACTACTAAACAGAAACAGAATGTGGAATATTACACTTCCTATGGTTGCATTTAAGTATACCATTTTACTATTTGTCTCATCTATTGTATATACTTTTCATTTTTATAATGGTTTTTAATTCTTTTTTTATCTTGACATATCAATAGTAATGCAATCTGAGTATAAATATACTGCTTACTAATAACTTACATTTTATTTTCCAATGTCTTATATTCTTAGCACATGCTAAGTAGCATTGTTGGTGATAAATATTCATGTCTTAATTTCTAGAATGAAAGTAACTTACAAATATATAGTTGTTATTATATGATAGGCATTTTTCTACATGTTTTAAAAGGATATGCATCCCCCTAACCATCTTGTGAGATAGTTTTATTATTCACAGGAGAGAAAAGTGATGTTAAAAGTAAAGAAACTTGTCCCAGTATAACATAGCTAACTAGTGGCAGAGTTGAATTTAATCCTAGGTTGTTCAGTTACAAGTTTCATGCTTTTAACTAGTAAAAGTTATACCACCTCTATATGAAGAAAACTTCTAACGACCTTTTAGTAAGCATGGTTTGATCACATGGAGATTTTTCCCTGTAAGTAAGAAAAGCATCTATAGTGAGAAATTTTCCTCAATTTTGGCATGCACAGATGGAATGTAATATAAATTTTCCCCTTTTATTCTTTCTCCAGTGATTTCAAACAGATCCAGGGTCAACTATTTAATTATGATTTCCTTTGTAATTATAATACAAATAAATACAATTACTCATCTTAAATGATGTAGGATAAAACTTCAAGAACTAGAGTATCTTTTTTGTTATTTATTATTTCACTTATCTATTTATCTATTTTATTTTATTTTATTCTACCCTGGGGTTCTCCTACCACCTTGTCACGTGTTAACTATCATCTTTATCTTTTGTGCCCATCTGCTCCCAATTTCCTCCCCGTTGCTCTATATTTCAGTTCTGCTGACATTTAGTTTTAAATGTTTTTTGTTCATTTGTTTGTTTGTTTTCCCTATATCCCTCATATAAATGAGACCATACACCTAGTATTTCTCTTTTTCTTTCTGGCTTATTTCTGCTAGCATAATTCCTTATAGGGGCAAAAACCATACAGTGGAACAAGGATAGTCTTTCCAATAAATGGCGCTGGAAAAACTGAACCACTACATGCAAAAAAAATGAATCTAGACCAATCTCTCACACCATGTACAAAAACCAACTCAAAATGGACAAAAGACTTGGATGTAAGACCTGAATCCATAAACTACATAGAGGAAAATACAAGCAAAATACTCCAAGATTTACACTTCAGAAACATATGTCAGGACACATCCACAGATCCAAAAAGATGAAGGAAATCATAAACAGCTGAGACTGTTTAAACATCAAATTAAAAAACTTCTGTATAGCAAATGAGACAATAACCAAAATAAAAAGAGACCCAATTGACTGAGAAAAAATTCTCTGCCCGTGTTACACACAAGTGATAAAGGTCTGATGACAAAGATCCACAAAGAACTTAAAAATTTAACAAAAACAAGACAAAAAGTTCAGTTCAAAATTGGGGAGAAGACCTAAAAAGACATTTCTCCAAAAAGTAAATACAAATGACCAATAGGCACATGAAAAAATGCTCAGCATCACTAATGATCAGGGAAATGCATATCAAAACCACAATGAGATGCCATCTTACACCAGTAAGAATGGCCCACATCAAAAATAAATAAATAGATAAATGAACAAACAAATAAATACATAAATGAATAAATAAAAATTAAAAAAAAAAAAACAAGCAACAACAGGTGCTGGCATGTGTGGATGTGGAGAGAAAGGAACATTCTTACACTGCTGGTGGAAAAGAAAACTGGTCCAGCCATATGGAAAGCTGTGTCAAGGACCCTTAAATTACTGAATGTAGAACTACCATTTGATCCAGTAATAGCACTATTGGGAATCAACCCAAGGTTACAAAAACACTAATTTAAAAGGACAACTGTACTTGGATGTTTATCTCTGCACTGTTTACAATAGACAGGTTATGGAAACAACCCAAATGCCCCGAAATAGATGCATGGATCAGAAAGCTGTGTTATATGTACACAATGGAATACTATTCATTGATCAAAAAGGACAAACATGTCATTTGCAGCAACTAGAGATTTTCTTTATTGGTCTCTTCTTTATTATTTATCACCCCATCTTGAAACAGGTAAATCTTTTATAACCAGTCTATTGGAATACCCCTGACCCTGTTCCTGTATTACTTTCTTCATCTCACAATAGTCAAGTAAAAGTCTTTTGTGCAATAGAGCCATCCTTTCTGAGAGTGTTTGCTGTGCTCTTTATTTTTAATTTAGCCTGAATTTAAAAGATATTTTTCTTTTACTATTCCTAGGAATTCATCCTTGATATGTATTTAACTTCTTCAAAACAGTCAACTATTTCCTGAAATACCACATTAGGGAGAAATGTAGAATCTACTGTGAACCAAAACCCCTGATCCCAGATAGAAAAAGTGTGTTTTCTTTTCTTTTCTTTTCTTCCCTAGCACGTGTGTTCAAGTAGGTTCTCTCTCTCTCTTTCTCTCACTCTCTCTCTCTTGCTCTCTCTCTCTTGCTCTCTCTCTCTTGCTCTCTCTCTCTCACCCCCCTTCCCTCCCCCTCAGTCTGTGTGTGCATGTTGTGGTGGGGAAGATGCTTTTGAAATACAAACACCTTTTTTTTTAACTAGAGGAGTTGAATGTCTTTATTGATTAGGTAATAAGAGAATTATCTCAAGGGAAGAGAAATATTTGTAACGTTCTCAAATTTCTGCCCATACACAAACCTAGAATTCAGAAAGTATATACATTGTGAGATATTATTTAGTAATAAGAGCCCTTATGAACTCTTCAAGAGGAGATGATCCTACAAAATACAATGTCAAAATAATAGTTAGGGTAAATTATATTTAGTTCCTTTAATTTCTTACTTCAGATTTAAGTAATGTTGGCACAAATGGTTCAATGAGAAATCACCTTTTTCAGCTACTTTCTAGCTTTAAGTACAAGCTGAGATGAAATTCTGCCTAAGTGTCTATTAAAAAAATAATGGGAAGATAGAAAGATCATTTTAAAAGATGCAGGTGGAAATTCAGAGTCAGCTGTTTTAAAATTTATGAACAGCAGCAGTAAATTAACTGGCGAAGGGGACAATTTTATTCCCATTCCCACGAATGCTAATGTTCACTTTCAGTTATTAAAATTAATCTGACTCAATTATATTCTGTGGGCTGTGTTCATCTGTACTGATTGATAATAGCAACAAACATTAAGTATGGTTTTGTGATCTGTGACACTATGCAGCTATTAACACCAAATAGAAAAGGGTTGACAGAGTGTCCTTTTGACCCAAAATGCAAGATCCATTAGAAATTAATGATAATAGTATTATAAAGATAATGTCATTCATTTATTTGACAAATATTTATTGAGTCTGTTCATAGACCCATGCTTAGAGAAGGGAAACTAACGTTGATTAAACATTTCAAGAATTGTATTAGACTTTGGGTAAATTTTTCTTATTTAATCTTCACAGTAACCATGTGACAATAAGTATTATTATCATCATCATCATCACTATGGTTTACAGATGAAAAATCATAAGATTATCAAGGCTAAGAAACTTTTCTCAAGGATAAACAATGAAGGGTAAATTGTAATGCTGTAATTCATAACCATTATCTTCCAAAATCTCCATTATTTTCATCATGCCTTAGAATTCTGATATGGATTCTAAGAAACCTCCAAAGTCATTTGTTCTGTTGTCAAATCTTACAGCCTACTTGAAAGTGAAGATATGCAAATGGCCATTCATTCCCCAAATATCTTCCAGACTTTATAATGAACAGCGTTTTTTATAAAGGTGGATCAAAAACAATGGTAACTTGCAGGGTTTTCATGAAGAAATCAGATATTAGTTTACATTTTTATTTTAGGGAAAGTAAAATTATATTTTAAGAAACTAACAAAAAAAACCTTTTCAAAGTTATTAGCAATAAATTAAAGCATGACATTTTCCAAGATGTGAGCCCTTTCTGATACTTGCAAACTTAATTAGACTTTCTTTTGACTTAAAACCACAGTTGTCCATAACCTTGCCAGTGAAAACCTGATTCATGTATTTTTTGGTCCTCTCTTATACATGATTTTACATGCGGATACTATAAAATACATTTTCTCTTAGGTTAAAATAACTTCCCTTATTTTTCATCTGTTAATTGTGAATCAATAGTGTATTCATTTTATCCAAACTTGTTCCAGTTTTAAGTTTTCCATCTTAATGAATGGATCACCATCTATTCATTTGCTCAAGTTAAAACTGCAAGTCTTCTCTGCTTCACTGCTTTTCTAATCACTTATATAATCCATCAGACCATCTTTAAGTTCTTTATGTCCACAATATGTATCACAAACACATATTTCTCACACTTTCACTTCCTTCATCATATTATCCTTCCAAGAGGGATACCTGGTCTATGGCAAAAATCACTAACTGATCTCTGTTTCTATTTCTGTCCATCCCATATTTTCTCCAAACTGTCACCAAATCAAGTTCTTTTTCTTTTTTCTACTTGATAGCATATGTATATATTTTTTACATCATTGTATATTCCAAGTTTCTCCCACCACCTTGTCACCCATGAACCCATCACCTTAATCTCTTCTGCTCATCCCTCTTTTGATCTATGTTTTAGTACTGCTGACAGTTTCTCAGTTTTAAGTTTCCCTTATCCTTTTGTTTTCCCTATATCCTGCATATTGGTGATCTCATCCTGTATGTCTTTCTCTTGCTGGCTTCTTTCTGCTAGCATGATTTCTTTTAAGTCTACCAATTATTACAAATGCATCAAATTTGCCTTTTTGAATGCTGAATAACATTTCTTTTTACTTCATTTATAACACAGATCTTGTCTTGTCTCTATTTTAACATTTAATACTATTCATTTCTTCCACTAACTGATTTCTAGATACTGAAATTCCATTGGTTTAGAATTAAATTTGGATTTCTTATTTATACAGACATTAATACCTTTTTGTCCTTAATCTACAAAATTTAAAAAAAAGTCATAATAGGTGCGTAATCAGTAACCGTTTTCTTCAAGCAGTAAATAAGCCAAACAACCAAACTAGCATAGTTTCTCTATCAGCCAATATTTTACACCAGAATTATTTTCACCAGGTCACCATCTATTATTTTGCTTTTTGTATTTGCTAGTTTGGGTAAATCAATGAGGCAAGATGTTTCTCTTCTTGGGGCTGATTCAGTCCTACTCATATCCTTCAGAGTAGTGCTAAGAGGAGTGGCTTTGGAAGACAAGTGAGTTGGAATCTCGTTTCTGCTACTCCCTACCCAAAAGATACTTAGTACATTATTCCACTTTTCTGAGTCTTGTTTTCTTAAACAAGATTAGCAAACATCTTTTGCAAGAGTATTCTTTGAATTCAAGGGAATTACATACCAAGAAAGGAAGAACAATTTATGTTACATGTGTGTATTTCTGTCTTCTAACAGTCAGCATAACTTTTCTTCAGAAATAGTAGTGCCCATTTTCATTGTCTCCTAAGCTATGTTTAATTAACCTATCAATTAATTCTATTTTCCTAAAGAGACCAATCACTTTAACAAAATCACGTCATACTCTTTAACATTTACAGTTCTAAAATTCTCTCCTTTTAGTATGTTAGAAACCATAGCTTGATAAGCCCTGCCAAGGTACAAAACCCCCATGAAATCAGACATAGTGACTCACCTCTTATATTTCTATCTGTTCCTGGAGACAGTAGTGTAGCACTAACAGTCTTCACCTTTGGTTGTTCTAAGCTAGATTCAGGCTGCAACTCTGTATCTTTGGGTTGTTGTCTTAGCTTGAATACAAGTATCTTCTCACTTAACCTTGATTCCAGAGGCTGTAAAATCCATCCATTCTGGATGGGAGAGAACACATATATTTAATTCAGGATATATTCCTTAACACTTTGGTCTGTTTTGAAAAAAGAATAGTTGACACCAGAGCTCAGATGGCCCTTGCATCTGTGTGGTTCTACCTCTACAGGTTCTGGGTGTTCTTTCTTCAGCCGCTATGCTGATAGGTCCAGTGCTATGTGACCAGAGTCACTCCTTAACCATCCTTGAAAAGCAGACCCACCCATTAGACTGTTGAAGAATACATTCACTCAAGAAGGCTTAGTGATTAAAAATGGTAAGTCTGCATATAAGGCAAGTATTCTAATACTAGTGAGCATCCATCCAAAGAGAATGGTAAGTCCCACAATCTTCTCTTTAGACCATTAGAGAGACAGGCACTGACTTGGTAACACTGGATTTCCACCCAGAGTTTCACTGGTGTTTGCAAACCCCTCATTAGTGAAAAGTGAATGATGTACTAGCTTTAATGTAGCCTAAGTAAAGTTGTTCAAACTGCATTTTTAACGCCACATGAGTTTTTATTAGTGGATGGTTATTTTATTAGTGGATGGTTATTTTGAATCCTCAGAGAGCATTTTTACAGATGTCATAACAATGCAAAAATTATGAAGGGTGTTAAATTTTAAATATATGATCAGAATAGAAGTGGGCAAAGAAATAGCTTATCTCATATTTGTCTTTGTTTTTGTTTATTTACTTTGGGTATTTTGACCAAATTCTCAGAGGATAAAGATAAAAATGAGATCAGAAACAATACAAGAGTGAAATAATTATGTGGGATTGGTCACCTCAAAAGAGTTCAGATAGGTATTTTTCAGGATGTTCAGAAGAGGCTATTTTGGTACGTTTCATCTTGAGGGGTGTGGGGGATGTGGAACTAAGGTGAACAGAGACCCTCTCGCCTCAGAAGAAGCTATTGCCATGACTCAAAGAATGAAAATTACTTAGTTTTAGAAAAGTTTTCAGAAACAACCTTTATAACAGAGAACCCAAGCAGGGCAGACATCCCAAAGGAAAGACTTCCTTGTCATGTAAAAACCCCTCTTTCTTCCTTGATGCCCCGGGTCTTTTAGTACAGGATATAATTATAAATTACAAATATGAAATTATGTATTATCAACCCCTGATTGAATACTTTAGAATTTACAGCTAAATTGTTGGGTGCTGCATGTGGGAAAAGAAGAAGACGACGACGAACGAGATATAATGAACAGAGAGACCAGCTCCTGGATAGGGAATTGGTGACCCCAACCAAGTCAGCTTTATTATGAGCGAGCTCAGGGTCCTTATATAAGGACCCTTATATATATATAAGGATATATCTTGGCAGAAGAATGATTACAATGAAGGCAATAAAGAAGAAAAAAATAAAACAGGATCCCATGGCATGTAACACATAGTAGGAGACTGGGGGACTCATTACCTAAACAGGAAAAGTACCTGTGGGGCTAAACAGTTTCAGGGACATGTCTTTCAGGAACATGTCTCTTTGGTGTGATATTTCTAGGTGGTTAAGGGGCTGCCTTCACAATAAGGGACATGCCAGTAAACATCTCTAATGTTGCCAGAGAAGGGGAGAATATCCGTTATCAGTGCTCCACACTAAGTAAAACTAAGTAAATTATCCATATATAAATATACATATATGTGTGTGTGTATATGTCATTAAGGTCTCCTCCCACCCCCAAAGGTGTGTAACACTGATTTGTTTGTTCTTTTGTTGAGAAGAGTAAAGAGTGTTGGCGGATTTTCCCCTGTGCCACAACAATGACAATATTTGAGCAATATTATCCAGGCATCCAAAACAAAACCACAAAGAGGCTTTACATAGAGTTTGTATGGGTTTTATTATCTGATTAAATAAAGCTTACAAGATTTTTTAAAAGAAAGTGTCCCTTCTTCAAATGGCTAAAAAAAATAACATCCCGTGGAAAATATTTCTCTAATAAATATTATCAAGTTGCAATAACAGGAACAAGGACTTTAGAAAAACACACTTCTTGATTTAAAGATACAAGTTTTCTTTGAGAATCAGTTGCCATATTTGTAACTTGACAATAATATCTACTTCATGGGACTTTTATAAAAATGAAATTAAAGTTAAATAAAATATAGTATAATATTTAAGGACATAACAATATAAATGTAAAGAGAATAGGATAGTTCTTGGAAGATAATAAGCACAATATTTCTATGAATCTCATGATTTATTATTATCATAAACATTATTATTAAAATTATCATTATTACAGGAGCATTCATGATGAACATTACCAGTTTCTTTCCACAACCCTCTCCTGTTCAAACTCCCAAGAGTTCCTTATTTTTAATTATTTTAAAGTTTCGTACTTCTAGTTATAAATTTTATAGTGTTATCATTGTGCTATTTGATTCATCAACTTACAAATCCTACCCATATCTCCACTGCCCCACTACTGCTCTTATCCCTCCACTAAACAATTCTGTAACTTCAATGAGCATATCTCTAACCATTTATCACTTATTCATTCAAACCAAGCAATCCCTGATTCATAGATAGGCAGAAGTCATATTAAGGAAATTGACTTTACCCATAGTTCTGCAGACGCTGACAAAATATAGGTTATCCAGCAAATTTTTATACTGACCTCACATAAATAGTAATGGCATATTATCAAATCACTTAACTTGTGGAATTTCTGCAACACCTAAGATATCAGTATGATTTTTCATTCTGGAGATGTGACCTGATAAAAGATTTTAGTGAGAAGGTGAGCTTGTTCAATATTACTCAGTTGAACCCTGCTGACAGGAAATAAACCACATGCAGTTTTAGATTATAGTATAGATAGTATGTGTTATCGATTGAAGGGAAATGTATTTGTTTGAACTGCCAAGCTTTCAAATGGAAGCCTTCACATTCTACATTAACAAGGGGAAAGACTTGGAGTGCATTTTGAGATGCATGGAAAGTATGGTGGATCAATGAATGAACAGACGGGATAATAGAAGGATTGAGATGTGATAAAGCAATATAACAAAATGCTAACTCTCAGAGTATCTGGATGGTAGGTGTGTGCATGTTTACAATTCAGTTCTTTCAACTTTTCTGCATGTCTTACAATTTTTATCAAGATTTATTGGGAAAAAAGTAGAAAGCTCAGATTTTTTCCCCATCATCATTGAAACTGCAATGAGGTGGTTTTATGAGCACAGATTTTCACAATTGTTCTAGTAAAAAACACATTAACCTGTTTAAAATCTGAATATACACTCCGAGACCCTAACCATCTTTATCATAAAATGGGAATTTAAGGCAGTAGACATTATCCATTAACTTCAGCTAATGGGAAAATTCCGGAGTTGCCTATCTAGGCCAGGTAGTTTTTAATAATGTTACGTTCAAATAATTCCCTAGAGTAGAGTTTATCCCCCACAAAACTCCATGTATTGGGCTATGAGATAGATTTTTCTTAATCTTGTCTCTTGGAATGTTAGAGAGTGTCGTGAAAAGTCAATAAGTTGAGATTTAGCTTCTTATTGAAGTACGGATATCCCTTAATCCAAGTTGAAAGAGGGACATCCCGGAAGAAAAGGCATGGAAGTGTAGAAATATGAGGTTTGTTTCGCAAATGATAAATAACATGTACGATGAGAGTCAGATATGAAAAGTGAAAAAACTGGGTCTAAGAAGGTGAGAAACATCCCAATTTAGAGCTATAATCAGTAATCTAGGCTGTTCCACATGTAAAAAGAAACTAAAAGTTTTTAGAAAAAGTGTATGGCTGAATTGCGGTTTAGGAAAATAACTATCCTGGCATAAGAAGAAATGGAAACAAGAACAGCTTTAATTCGATTCTATCCTTTCATTCCTGGCTTTCACTAACGTCCTCACTGACTCACTCCCCATTTTCTTGACCACTGTGTTTCCAGAAAAGGCACTTTTTTGAGTGCAAATGTATGTGTGTGTGTTTGTGTGTGTGTGTGTGTGTGCCAAATAGATTGAGTTTCAAACATTGGTGAATAACAGAATCCCCTAAAAAGCTTGTTAAAAATGCAGGTGCCAGGGTTCTAGAAATGAGCCTAACAATTCATCAGCTAGACATTCTGAACATACCTAGCAAGCATATTTTACAAAATGATGCACCCATAAATGAACTTCCAGCAAGAGATCCACTGATCACTTCATAAGGGCAACATCTGTCCTGCCTTTGGCTTGATGTTTCATTGAATTTTTATGAAAAGTACAATTTGATGTCTGATTTGACTTATCGCAGAAATTAGTGCTTTAAAAAGGTTTGCCTGAGGGCCTTCCACATGAGAATTAACAATGACTTCATGATCACAGTGAGCTGCCATTTAAAACCTTTTCGTAGTAGTGAAAAACAACACCAGCTGTCGTTTCTTGGGAGTCCACGCCCCAAGTGTTTGCACCTGAAATGCCAACTCTCCCCTTTAGGAAGCTCCAGAGGGCTCAGCTCCTGGAGGACAGGTGTCCATGTTGACAGAGACAGCAGCCAGGGCACCTAATAATGCTGTTCAGTGGTGTGCTCCTTATTAGAAGAGACAGATGTGCTCCCTTTCAGGAGCATATATACACTTGCTCACTCATTCACTGAATCCATCAATACCCAGGATATTGCTAAATAGCAGGAAAATATGATGGGGATGAAAATTCATAGGACATAAAAACGCAGGAAGTTGGGGCTTGCTGGGGCAAATTCAAGAGTTGTTTAGTTCCATGAAAAGGGTCAACTTTAGCACATTTTCTGCCATTCTCAGCCCCAGGGTGTGGGAGGACCTTTTCCAGGTTTAGGAAATGAGATGGAATGAAGTAACTTTCAGGTACTATAGGTATTTTCTGATAAATGAAATCTACCTCATTCACCACAAGATAAAGGATCTAATGTTACATATGTAGGGATTATACCTCAAGGATAAACATGCTTCCAAGATCATTCATGGTGACAACTGCACATGTACAAGGTAATATAGGTGGGGGGATTGCAGAAAGGTGAGATTGCAAATGAAAGACTGTCACAAATTTTTGGACTTTCCTCCACCTGGAAGTGTGGACTGTGCTTTCCTTCTCTTGAATCTGGGTAGGATGTGGGGCTGCTTTGACCAATAGGATGTGATGCTGTGCCAAGTTTAGATTGCAGACCTCAGGAACACCTTCTATGCCAGGAGCTTGGGTACTGGCTACACCTCCTGCTGTGAGAAATTCCACACTAGCAAGAGCCAAGACAAGGAGAGAGCAGAAGAACAGCAGGGGGTATCCTTTTCAGAATGACTGCAAGCCAGGCTGTGTATCAGCTCCAGCACTGAAACATCCCACAGCAAGAAATATTGGTGCAGTTTGTCCTGGTGGAAGATAAGCTGTGGGGGAGCCTTTGACAATGGCACTAAGAAATCAGGAAAAGGGCTCCCAAGATTGACTCCATAAAGGGATGACTGACGCACCAAGGAAGCCCCTTACCCTCAAGTTGTCCATGAAGGTTTGGTGGGTCAAAGATAGGGTGACACTACTCAAAGATGACACCCTCTCCCAAGAAGCCTTGTTTAATCAAAGGAAAGCATCAGCAATCTTTCGGTATCACTGTCTGACAAACTTGGTGGAGGGAGACCTGAACCAGGTTTAGTTCAAACAAATACTGCTTCATCTTATAATTTTCAGTATATATAACTGGATTGAGTAAGTTTTCTTTATTACTTCCTTAAAGGATAAATTTGAAAAAGACATTTGCCCCCTCAATTTATTCTTTTATTAAATGGGGAAAATCCCTGCCCTACCTACCTTGAGAATTGTTTTAGGATCAATAAAATAATGGCTATAAAGTCACTTTGAAAATTATAAATAACACATATACAATAAATAAACTATGACTGTCACCTCCTTGTTGTTTCTTATATTCAAGTATGTTTTAGAAGAAAGGAAAAGGTAATCTTTTGACTGAATACTATACATGTATATACAATTATGGGTGTGTACACACACCCCTTTCTTCTCTGGACCTCTCTAAACCTACAGACAAGCCTCTATACCCAACAGATTAGGCAAATAATAGACAAGTGATCTCACAATGAAAAAGGACAAGGACAGTGGAGGGGAAATGTAGTCATTTCTTTATTAGCATTGGGCTGGGTGCTTTTTGGGCATTTATATAATCCAAGTGTATCATCAATTAATTGTCCTTATTATTCCCTTTGTGCAAGTGAAGAACCATAAGTAGTAAGTTACTTTGTCCAGAATCACAGATTTACCCAAGACATTTAACCACACCCTCACACACACACAAATTGTACTATTCCTTTTCATATACTTATTGAGTAAAACACTAACAATAAGAAAATAGCAATAATGTGGAATAATGCAGCTTGATTTTAAGCATTGATATTTTTCTTTCTATAGTCTGCCTAAGTGGCCATATCTCAGTGTCCCACAATATTACCACGACAACTGACCCAACTCAAAACTAACTTTCCTTGAACGTTTTCCAAATTGTCTCTGTGACTGTGGCATGCCAGGACTTGCTCATCTTGCGAATTAAAGAGTGATGAGTAAATTAATTTCCATGAAACATCTGGACTCATCAACTTTGGGTGTGCCAACCTGGACTTCTGACTTCAGCCAAATGCATTAGAAGCCTGACAAGGACTGAATGGGATTGTTTAAGAAGTGGAGGCTGAAAATAGAACAGGAGATTCAGCATCCTATTAAACCAGACAAGAATTTGTGATTTCCCTTCACATTCTTACCAGCACAGAGAGCTTGAACTCTTGACCATATTGTTTGATGTAGGCAAGTTTTAACACTTAAACCTGCAACTGCCGTCCTCCTCTCTATCCACAGACAGAATGAGAAATTCAACCCTTGATTCAAAGACAAGTTCTCTCCATCAATTCTGCGGAATTTATAGAAATAGAAAAGAAGGAATGGATTAAATCTGTAGGAGAAAACAAGCCGGGTACAGTGGTGTGTGCCTTTAATCCCAGTCTTGGGAGGCTGAGGCTAGGAATTACTTCAGTCTGCAGATTCAGAACTACCTCAGTAAACATAGCAAGACCAAGTCTCTAAAAAAAATATGTAGGAGAAAACAAATTTCCCGCTACCTTCTTAGGATGGAAGAGCAACAAATGGCCTCTCTAATTCTGAGTGGTAAGTGTGGTGTCTCTAGCCAAGTTGGAAGGTAAATGCCAAGAACTGAAGCACTATATTACAATCAATAAGAAAAATATTTGCAGCTAATTTGGGCTATAGAAAAGAAAAGTGAAAGGAGAAGTTCTGTGATGTGACTCCTTCTCCATGACCTCCTTCACTTTCTGCAAATGTACTTATCTTACAAAATGCTCCATGCAGATGAATTTCTTATAGAAGTTGGTAGGAGGATCAAGTTTTGTGTCTGGGATGATGTGCAGAAAATGCATTACCAACCCTAAAGTGGGAAGCAGCAAGCACCGTAAGAACAGGTGCCCTGTAAATATCAGCAAGGTCCTTGGATATCACAGAGGACAAAATCTGTAGTTATAATCAATTTCAAATAGATCTTTTAAGAGGAGGAGTTCTTCACATCCACATAGATTAGAGATGAATATGTACAAGACTACCCATCTGCTCATCGTTTCAACCATGTGTTTATTTATTCAGTACCTATTGTCACTATGCTAGACGATTTGAGTAGAGAAATAAATAAGCCATAGTCTAGTGCTGCTCAAACTTGTTTGCATAAGAATTACACAGTGTTGCTAGAAATGCAGTTTCTAGAGCTTTTCTACACATCTTCAATTAATCTGATTTAGTGAGCCTGGAGTTGGACCCAAACAATGAATGTACCGTTCTCCATGAACTGCACTTTAAAAGTACACAGATCTAATCTTTCATTCAAGAAACTTAACAGTGTAGTAGAGAAGACAGACACATAAACAAAGATGATTATGGTAAATATTCAGCTGCAGTGATTTCTGCCCAGACAGTAGAGAAACAAAAGAGAGAAGGGTCACTTCTTCCCATGGGAGGGACTCAACGGGCATTGGTGACACTAAGGGTGATACTGAAAATCAACCAGGAGTTAAATGAAGGTGGAACAAATGTCTAAAGAGGAAGAGCACAAAGCAGGTATGAAAGCATATGTTAGCACAGAGAAGTGCAAGGGGTTGAGAAGTCATGTGTGAGGTCAAAAAGAATACAGACAAACATATTAGTAGATGTGAGTACAAAAGAGTTTGGAGAAGGCTTTTCCTGCCATACAGGTAACTGGACAATAAGGGACTCTCTGGGAGAATTTGAAAATAGCAAGTAGAGGATGCACTAGGTCAACTTTTATTTTTTGAAGATTCATCTAGCTGCCTGCCAAGAAACTAACCCTGAGTCATGATTGATCTCTGGACAAGAACTCAGGAAAGCTGTATCTGATAGAATTACAGAGTTGTGGGACACAGTTCTGTGGGAGTCGAAAAGAACCTATAAACAGCAACTTGGATCATGTCATAGGAAAGAACATCCTCCCTCACTGTGACCCGAGTATTAGGAGTCACCTAATACTGAAGTGAAGAAAAAAATGAGATGGAAGAGATTGATAGGGATCTGTGAGGCTAACCTAGGGAATGGAGATCCTCGGAAGCATGTCCAGAACCAACTTTAAGGAAGTTGTTAAGCCCCTTATGTACCCCAGCAAGGAAATATTACAATGATGTAATGAGGAAGTAGCAATGCTGACATGCAGCAGGGAGGATGCTGGGATGCATGATAACTAGAGAATTTACCAGTGGGGGCAATAGTCATTACTAATCAGCATTAGTCATTACTAATAGTCATTACTAATGTCTCTTGGGACATTCCGAAGAGGTTAGGAAGCTGGGTTACAGGTATGAGATGTGCTGTTGTTCACCCTCTAGTGTGCCAGAGGGGACTAGAGAGATAGAAGGTGTTCCTCTTATCTGAAGCTCCATCTCTCTACCTGCTTCCGCATTCCACACCCAAGAATGTGAATACACTTCCACTGTGCTCATTGGAGGGTCTGGGGTAGAGAAAAGTGAGTCTCTTAAGTGTCTTACTTGAGCTACCAAGTAAAGTTACTTTATTGTCTTGTGTTTCATCAATAGACTTTTCCATCCTTAGGGCTCTCCCCAAGCACTCCGCTGTCTACCTCTGAAAGCTTGGATTTCCAATTTGCAAAGTTGAAAGCCCAAAGAGATAGAGGGCTGTTGTTGTGTTTTCACTCCTTCTATTCTCTGTAACTTAATCATTCTGTAAATTCTTAATCAATATTAACTACAGCTTGAATTCTAGCCTGCAGAAATCTGAGAATTCTAGTCTGAAGAATTCAAGCTCAGCATTTGTGAAATGCCTAGAAAATCACATGTCATGCTGTTATTGTGGGTCCAAATCCAGCGTTAAATGACAGCTACCTTCTCCTAGATAAGAAAACTATAACATTTAATACAATTTGGGAGTGTACTCAGGTCAAGGGAAGGACTATGAGATAAAGATGCCATAGCCCAGTTTGAGTTGAGTTTGACTTCATTCTTTACTTTGTAAAAATGATCATATGCTGAGTCTTCATTCAGTATTGAATGGCATCTCAACAGTCTGACTAAGTCAGTCTTATTTCCAGAGGCAACTTTGACTGACTTTTATGAAAAATGAAAAAATGTCCTAGCAACCTCTCTCTTTCTCTCTCTCCCTCTTTCTTAGTAATTTCAGTGACTATCTTCAATTGATCAGAATTGCTTTTGCCTAGATAGGACCTTTAGTGTGCATATTTTTATTGCAGTTGCTTATTTTTACTATTTTATCATTTGTCATTTTATGGAGTGATCTTTTATTTTATTTCATTTCATTTGTTCTATTTCTCTTTTACTTTCACTCTTAAAAGTAAAACAGAGTGGCAGAGAGATGGAGGTGGTTATGAGAAACTCCATGCCCCATAGAGAACAAATGTCTTCACTACAGGTAGTTATGCATAGCTCTGGGATCACACAGCATGAGCCTAAATTTAGCTAGCAGGACATGCTGGCAGCTGAGTTAATAGTAGTGTTGAGAAGGATGTGGAGTAAAGAGAACCCTCAGGCATTGGTGCTAGAAATGTGCACCCATCATATGGAAAACACTATGGAAGTTCCTCAATAAATTGAAAGCAGGAATGCTATATGAGAGTGAGAAGCAATCCTACCTCTGTGCATATATTCTAAGGAAATGAAATCAGTATCTTGAGAGTATATTCCCATTATAGTACCTGTTCATGTTCACTGTACATTATTCACAAGACTAAAGATAGGGAAGCAACCTAAATGTCTGCTGAGGGATGAATGCATAAGGAAAAAAATATATAGGGATGAATGCATAAGGAAAAAAAAATATAGTCTATAGATACAAATAAATATTACTGTCATAAAAAAGAAGGAAATTCTGCTATTTATGACAACATGGATGAGTCTAGAAGACTTTAAGCTAAGTGAGATAAGTCAGACACAGAAAGATAAAAATAGCATGATCTCAGTTACATAAGGAATCTAAAATAGATTTGTAGAAGTAGAGAATAGAGTGGTGGTTAGTAGGGTGGAAAAGAGGAGGAAATTGGAATGTGTGACTGAAAGGGTACATAGCTTCAGTTCTGCAAGAGTAAGTCCTGAAGATCTAGTATACAGTGTGGTGATATAGCTAACAATATTGATTAGGACTTAAAATCTGCTTAGAGAATAACCTTAAGTGTTTCATCAAAAGAAAAGAAAGATGGTGGTAACTACACATGGTGATGGATATACCAATTAACTTAATTTTGGTGATCATTTCACCTTTCATATACCCATCAAAACATCACGCTCCACATCTTAGAAAAGTAAGATTTCTATTCATCAACTATAGTTCTATAAAGCTTAAGTAGAGATGAGAGAGATAGACCACAGGAAAAGGAGAAGGGGAAAAGAGCAGAAAAATGCTGGGTATTCCAAAGAAAACACAGTCCAAACGTACTCAAAACAACTTGGGTATAGAAAATATTCTTAGAAAAAAAATGTGATCTTGTTTTGGAATTTCTAAAAGGAAATGTATTGCCTAAAAACTCAGTCAGTGGCATAAATTTATCTCATCATAGGAGTAATCACTGGCTAACATATCAAAGCAACAACTGCTTGAAAACAGACCAGGATCAGCCTTTCTGAGTTCAAATCCCCAATGTACTAATTCTTTCATCACTTATTTCATCACTAATGATGATGTACATCATTAGTACATCCCCAATGTACTAATTCTTTCATCACTTAAGTTATGTGGCCCTGGGTAAAACTTCTTTAGGAAGTCTTTTGCTTTATCTTTAAAGCAAGGATATACTTTTTGTTAATTTGTTCTGTTTGTTGTTTGTGTTTTAGTGGACTGTTCTGAAGATGACACTTGTAAGCTTGCAAGCTGCATGGCAACTCTGACTGCTCGTCATAAGGCCAACATCCCCCCATGTGCTCTGAATTAACATATGACAAATAGTTATAACATTCCTGAAATGGATCCTCCCCTTTATGAAGACTGACTTTTCTCAGGATCCTACCATTAAAAAAAAATAGAGCATAGCTCCTACCAACTTAGTTTCCAATAGAGAACACTATAAACAAAAGCAATTGGGGAAAGAAATAGCAAAAATGTGATGATATAACACAGTCTATATGCCCAAGACAAAATAAATTAGTACTAATATTAAACTATTCTCATTTTGGTGAGTTGATATTGTTTTACATTACAACTACATTTCACAAGTGAAGAGATAATCCACGTAGTTACTGTCCATTCAGGTTACTGGATAGAGCAAATCAGTATCAGTTTTTCATTTTGTAATTATTTTCACAAATCATGAAAATATACATAAGCCAAATGGAGAGTACCAAGGTGGTGGAAGGAGTAGGGAGAACCACTATATTTAACAAAATTGAAACTTTTTCTTGAGGTTGAACAAAATTTCAAAGTCATGGAATCCAAGGGAAAAAATAGGGAATAATTATGAAACCTTTCCAAAATAGGATTTTTTTAAAAAATTAATATATTCACTTTGATTGATAAGACACTCAAAATTGGATACTACAACTACATTTCCCAATGACTATATAACAAAGAATGGCAAATGGTAACAAATTTGCTATAGAGCTCTGGACTGCATTCTGGTGTTTGCTGGAAGAATTTGTTATAATTAATGTCACTGCACTGAATGTCAAAGGAATTAATAATGATTAGCCTCTGATTATAAAGTGCTGCCTATCATGGTTATTATGTTAACATTCAAAAACAACTTGCTTTATTAAAGCATTTGTTTTTGAATTGTCAACAACAATCTGTAAATCAATGAGTAGCATTTTTCAGGATCAGAGATCTCAAATAGAGTGTTGGTTTTCTTGTTGGAACTATGCTTCATAATTTTGTTATTTAGGCAGATGATCAATATGAAAAGGGAGGAAAACTGAAGCTCCTTAAATAAGATCTTGATATTGACCATTACCTGCTGTGTCATTCTACCTATACTTATCTAATTGCTCCGAAAACCACTTTTGCTACTTGAAATCTGAGTTAACCCATAGGCATAATCTAATTTCAGAATCAAAAGACATAAAAATTTACTTTAAAAAACAGACACATCAGCCCTATTTTCATACTGAATTTGTCCAAATTTACAAAAAAGGTATCTACGAGATGTATTGAAGCCACAAATGTCTTGAATGACACCCTTCTCTTTATCAGAGAATTTTAAAAGGGTTGAAATTCATGAACATAAAGAGCTGAACTTTTGAAGATTTAAAAGTGTCATTGATATTATTAATCTGGACACTTGAAGTAAAAACTGATGGTAAGAGGACAATGGTGTAGCTAAGCCAAAGGAAGAGTTTAGAACATTGAGTGATTATCAAACCCCAGAGAACAAGTTTCTGGAGTTGAAGGGAGATAATTAGGGTTAGACAATGTGTGATAGGAGGAAGGCTTTTTTTGCACAGATACATACAGTCAGCTGATCATCAAAAGCGTCTCCTTCCTTTTAACGCAAGATGATGCATGTGAAGTGTACATCAATTCTACCTGTATTATAAACCCTCAGCCTGTCAAGTTCTTAAGAGAGAAATAATAGAAACGGAGCTTTGAAGCCTCATTTGAGATATAGAAAGCAGACAAATGACCAAAGTATGTTCACTTGAGCTGGTCATGAAAAGAACTTCTAATACAATAAGCAATATAAAAATACCATGTACCTGCCATGAAAAAGCAAACCAACAAAGAATCTTTTTTTATCCCATCCTTTCTTTTCCTTTTTAAAAAGTCCTTTAAAAAATGTTTGCTGGTTGACATCTACTCAAATGTTATCCGTGAATTTCTATTTAACAACAGTAGGAATCTTTTAAGGAGTCATGGTAAACCAGGCAAGCAAAACCTTGAGGAAACTGCTAGGATAATCAGACACATAAGCTTCTAACCACATTTAAGGAAAACTTACTTTTCCATGTTGTTATTATTTCTGATTTATGGGATGATTGCAATTTTGGACTGAAAACCTGGTCTCTGGATTTTCACTTCTTCTCATGCTTGAAGCCCAGTTTCAAATGTTCCCTGCTCTATGGATTCTTAATCTCTCCCCAGGGAGGGCTCTGTATTTGCTTATAGTCAACACTTATCATATCGTATTAGAAGTATTTATTTATGCTTTTCTGTCACTTCACTTGACTCAAGGTTAGAAGGTCTGATCACATTTGCATTTTGATGTCTCAGCTGTTCAACCCTAACCCTTGTTCAATGAATAATTCCTCAAGTTCAGAGTGCTTAATGTTAATTCAACTAATCTAAGGCAAAACCTGCCCTCCAATGACTGATTCTAGATTTTGAATTTTTCTTAAATTATCATTTTCAAGTATAGAAAAAATAAATAAAGGTTGTCAAGGTCCTTGGGTTCAAAATTTTTCCTTAAAACCAATTAAAGCCTTACTCTGACAGTGAGATACTCTATCTTTAGTTCACAAATAGGCATGTTCTAAAACTTGATGTTAGAATGTGAGATGCACTTCCCATCAGTGGAAACAATTGTGAACATGGGTCCCCATGGTTCATGGGCTGTTGCTTCTCAGCATAACCTGCAGACATCTAACAAGCTCTGGGGTAAGATTCACTTCCTCATTCAAGTGCCTAGTTGACTATCAAATTTCAGTAGGTTCTATTACTATTCGCATTATAATTACTACCATGTCTCATATTTGAATAAAATTTATTTCAGAAAAGGCTTCCGTGTCAGTTCATTTCTTCTTCATAAAAAGACACAAGACCAGATGTTATTATCATTTGTTATGTTAGAGATAGGAGTTTGAGTATCAGAGTGAGAGGGTTATCACAGAAAGTATTTCATTGTTGACTGTAAATCCTATCAATTTATCTAATATCCACTTAACATTTTTTATATGAAAAACGCAGACAGATAATGTAGCAGCACAGCAGTGTGCTGGTTGGAGCAGCCACAGCCTCACCTGAGCACTTGTTGGAAATGTAAATATTTGGACCCCACCCCTGACCTGAAACAGAATGGTTGGGTTTGGGGACAGAAGTCCACATTTCAACAAATTCTCTGGGCAACTTGAAAGCTCCTTAGTGCTTGAGAACCATTGTTTGGAAACAAACTCACTGAAGACTAGAAGTCAGAATCATCAGTACATGGTTCGGGTTGAATCTCTCTAGGTCAGGGACAAGGTTTTCCTCTATTCTGTTAAGTCATTCTTGCCACAATGCTAATTTCAGACCTCTTTTGAGATGCTTACAAAGCAAGTCAAAAGTAAGCAAACTCCTCCCTTTTCAGAGAGGCTCTATGTGGAAAGATGGTTGAAAATATTCCTGGTGGGCTGATAAATGTGTGATTCATCTTTGCAAGGCTCGTCTGTGCATTTTTGACTTCTTTCAGAAAATGAAATGTTTTTTGGTTCTTATTGTTATCTATGTTTACTCTGAAGAATGAACCATGGATTTGAATAAGAATATTCCTGGAACTGGAGCTAAGGAGAAGGAAGCTCCCGGTGGTCACTGGAGCTCAGCCTCTGAAACATCTTAATCCCCTCATTAGTATTCACTGTGCTGAAGAAACAGCCTTCTTAGCACAGACTTTAAATCAAAAGCTTTGCTCCAAATTCTCATCTCATTGCAAATCACAATGAATATCAATGATGAAAAAATTACAGCTTAGAAGATTGCAAATGGACCTCAGAAAGCATGTGTCCTGGCTCTGTCACTTTACACATCAGGGACTTCCTGTGTGGATAGGTTACTTGGCTTGTCTGTGTTCATGGGGAATCAGCACAGGTCTGGAACTAGATTGTGAGTGTTCTGCCTCCCTGGATAACTGTGGATATTGCAAGCAGATCCTGAAAACTGGATTTTCCTCCAGAGGCACTCCAAGTGCCTCTCCCAGTTCATCATTCACCAAATTACAATACAATAGGAAAGGGACTCTCTTAAAAAGGCCACTTGGAAAATATTTCAGATAATGCAGATAACAGGGAAACCAGAGGCTCTAGCAGATCAGCAGATGCTTAACAAGCAGAAACAGCACAGAAAAGCGGTGCTGGTAAATGACCCCTGGGTCATTCAGTTGTGATTCAACTAATTTAGGTGAATATACATAAAGGCATGGGTAGGTTATGTTTCTCTAGGCAGGTATTTATATAAGAGTGAAATGATTGTTACCTGAATTTTATAAGAATGTACCAAAGAGGGTACTAAAAAACCCAGGGGCAGAATACATCAAGGTAAACCTTGTGAGTGCAGAAAGTAACTCTCCAGAGACAGAAAAGATTTAAAGGGGAAAAAAAAATATGGCAGTTGTGTGAAAGGTGCATTTGATTCCTTTATTCCTGCTGGGCAATCAAAGAATTCCTTTATAGGTTAATAAGCTGAAGAAAACATAAAAACAACCTGAAATAATGACATGAGTCATCAAATTTTGAAAGCCTATAACTGAATGTGATCACAACACAAACACCCAGAACAGCTGAGTAAGTGCAAGGGAGATCAAAATCTTCAGGAAAACCTTAATATGCAAGTTCCAAATACTGCAAGTAGGTGAAATGAATGTAGGTCTCTTGTGTTTAGTAAAGGTATGAAAGGTTTTGAAGACTGAAGTTGCCTAGACATTGCTGCCATCTGTATACAGCGCATATACTTAATATTAAATAAATCTTATATAATAATTTGGTTAAGTATCTTAATATAAGTTTACAGTAAGTGCTTACACAATATTGAAGCCTTTGAGGCGTCCTATAAAATGTGTCTATGTACTGACAATATCCCATAAAAAAACAAACCAGTAGAATTGCTAAACATGTCTATAGAAACTCCTGCTGCAGAAACAAACAACTCATTTGGTGTGTTTTCATTACAATAGTTCAGAACTTTGCAACACATTAATTTTATTTAGAATTCACTATATATCTAACACTCTCCTCAGTGCTGTAAGAGATGAAGAGAAATAGGACACAAATGAACCCGTAGAGTTGCAATCATTTGAAAACCCTGAGTTCTGAATGAAGTACCGATATACTACTTTAGGAGAAACATTGAACACAAAACAAGGAAAACCAGTGAAGTGCTCCACTGAGCACAGAGAATGATGGGATGAGCATGGCCTGGATAGATTAAGAATGTTTTATGAATGGAAAGAACAGAGGTTGGGTGTTAAAGGATTAATAGGATGTGGATAGAGTATTCTTTAAGTTAGGAAAAGGTCATGAGGTAAGGAATAGCATGGATTATATGCACAGAGAGTGGTGAGAACAGTGAAGGGTTCAAAGGGAAATGCCCTGTCCAGCTTACAGAGACGTGTTAGAAAGCAATTGTACTGGTTAATTTTATTTGTAAAGCTGACTAGGTAACAATAGACTCAGATATGGATTAAACAGTTTCTGTGTGTGCCTGGGTGGGGGTTTCTAGAAGACAACAGTACTTGAATTGGGAGATTGAGTAAAGGAGATGGATATGAGCAGTATTGAAATTAAGGCACCGATGCCATTAACTATGTCTAAAAAACACAGAGGCAAAAGATAGCCTAAACAGGATAAGGGTACTTTCCTCTTTTACTTTGTTGTAAATCCCGTGTGGGGAGGAGAAAATATATCACAAAGAGGGTGTGTAGAGGGAAATTGAAGCCATTGGCTTTTAGGAGGAAAAAGAGAGAGAGAGAAAGAGAAATGAAAAGTAAAGGAGTAGATACTGGAGGGACAGGCTTTTGGGGAGAAGAGCAATGAGAATGGCAGTCCGGTAGAGTAGCCTGAGCGACCAGGCTGGGCAGAAGCTCCCTGGGAGTGAGCTGAAGGTGGCAAGGAGCCATGGTGGCCAGTAGAAGAGTGGCCAGTGTGGAGAGTGTGGCACTGCAGCAAGCTGGCATGTAAAGCTGGTACCTGGAGATGACCAGGGATCTGGAAAGTTGATTTTTGCATCATTTGTTGAAGCAGTTTGAAGATACTGGGAGAAACAGAGCAGTTCAGGACACTGGAGAAAGAAGCAGCAAAGAGAAGATGCTGGAGAAAGACATGACTTTGCAGAGTCCCTGCCTCAGGTTTGGAGGGGCCAAGGGACACCATCATGGACATGTGTCTTCGGTAACTTTGGGGCTAAAAATAGTGACTGGGGTACCATAACTGGCCACTTGTGACTTTCAGGACTTTTTGTTTTCCCAGCTAATTTCCCTTGTAAATAAAACCCTGTTGTTAAATTGCATTTTGACTGGCAGCTGCTATGCATGGGTGGCACGAACCTGAGGGAACCTGGGTGGCAGATGCCACATTTTAAAAGTGTCGATTTTTTTTCTTGTGTCGGTTTTTTTTCTTGTGGCTTGTTTGTTGGTTGGAAGCTTCTGCCCCTTTCGCACCCAATTTCAGATATGCCCAGTATGCACATGAATCATCCATCTGTTTAGGGCCTGAATAAACAAAAAGGCAGAGGAAAGACACATTGCTCTCTGCTTGACATGTGAACTGGGGCATTGATCTTCTGCTCTCAGCGCTCTAGGTTCTTAGGACTCAAACCCAAACTGGACTTTAACATCTGCTCTCTGACTCTCAGACCTTCTCACTAGACCACCAACTTTCCTAGGTTTCGGGCTTGCAGGCAGTAGATGGTGGGGTCGCTCAGCCTCCGTATTTCTAGATCTAGATGAGCCATAGGTGTGGCTGTGTATCTACTATTGGTTGTGTTTCTCTGGAAAAACCAGACTAATAAATCAACAGGAGACCAAGCTGTCATCTGAGTGGTATCTGGATGTTATGGGATCATATTATGCAAAGTCTAGAGATTTAGGGATGTCTATATTTGATGCTTAGAGCAATAGGAAGTCACTTAAACAAGGGAGAGACATAAAAAAGAACAAAGCTTTAGAAAGCTATTTCCACAAGGACAGCACCAGATACACTGAGGGAGAAAATAATGTATAATTATAATATAATTAGATACTTGAAGAAATACAAGCAGAAGCTTATGACTGCCTAGTAAAAGGTACCAATACTGAGAACATGTGATATTTTAAAGGAAAAAATGAGATATAATGTGAAATAATGTGCCAAATAATATATGAGAAATAAAGTCAAACTATATGTTAAAAATCATGTTTTTAAGCTTGAAATCCACAAGAAAAAGTGCTATAGAACCAGTGGAAAATAGTTCGTAAGAGTTGGTTAATCAGTTTTGGAAGAATGATTATTTAAATTTGAGTTAAATTACACTTGAATGAAATTGTTGTGATACAGAAAATATCACATCAACTTCCATTTTGTGCCCTCTTGTACTCACACATAGACTCATTTTTGTCTCATTCTGCTTTGATTGGGATCACATGACTAGGTTTTGGTAATGGGATGCCTTTAGAAGGAAAGTGTGTCACTTTCACAACTCGGTCTGTTCTAGATGTCACATGTTTCAAAGGAAAGGACCTGTCCCTTGAATTACTGTGTGGAAGAAAACAACCTACCCCATATGGGGTGTGACATGAGAGCAGTGATGCTTCTTGTGTCCTCATTAATGCTCTGGTCTGTTTGTTGTGCATCAGAGCCTGTCCTGTGATGACTACTAGTGATGTGTCATGTAAGAAGATATAGATAGTGCTGAAATATAAATAACTAGATTCGCAGTTTGAAATCTAGATTTGGAACACATCTTCCTATAATGGTAGTTGAAGAAACAATGGTGGGCAAACTTTCTGAGTATAGAAATAAAGGCATGAAAGATGAAATAATTATAAGCAAGTAATAGGGGAAAGAAATACCCAAAGAAGATAGAAAAATCATTTTGGAGAGGAGATGATTTATAGAAGCAAAGCATGATCAAGAGACTCTGATGCAGCGTGATCAAGAGGCTTGAATGCTTCAAAAATAGTAAGAATCATGAAGATTAGGAAAGTACATTTCAAAAAGGAGATTATCAGTGATATTTGAGATGGTTGCTTCAGTAAAGCAATAATAAAGTCACACTATTGAGACTTGATAAATGAAAGAAAAAGGACTGTTTGTATATAGCATGGTTGGGAATATACAAGGTAGAAGAGAAAAGATATTTTGGAACTAGGTATTTCTGACTCTTTTCTAGCTCATGTAGTGTTTATTCCCCTTTTATCTCACAAATGTAAGATAGTTTCTGAGTCATCCCTTCACCATTTCTCCTTTTGACCTAACTTTTCTTGATTCCATCTTCCCTGTTATTGAACATCTGACTAAATGACTTTCACTTTGATCTCATCTAATTATCAAAGGTTTGTTGGGTTTAGTCTAAGTGAAGCAATTCATGTGATGAGCTCAGGAAAGATCCTGGCTTGGGATAAACACAGAGCAAATGTTAGTAGTAATGATTACAATTGTTGTTGTCATTAAACTTAGATTTAATTTATCTTTTTGCATTTTAAAATCCACCGTTGGCTTGTAATGATCTGCGTTTATGACCTATGTGGAGACATGATAACCTATGGGAAATCTAAGAGACTAAGAGGCTATCATTCCAAGATAAGTATACAGTAGATTCTGAAAGCTGTGTGTGAATATGCATTGGGTATCTTTTCTGTAGAATCCTCAATAACTGTTATATGGAAGGTAGATTTTTTAAAATGGATTGAAAGAATGAGTGCATGCTTGAGGGAATACAATGAATGAAATCAGCCAGTTGGATGGACACTATGGTGCTGCTGTGGAAAGATTAGTTTTGAGAAACAGAGAGACCTGAGGTCAAATACCAGCTCTGTTTTATTTGAGTAAATTTTCAAAGATCTTTAATCCATTTTCTCTTCTTTGAAAATTGCATTGTGATGTTGATTACATTAGTGGATATAAAATGTTGGGCTTGTTTTGTGATACCAAGTAAGCATTTAATGAATATTAGTTATCAGTATTATTATTAAATAATAGGATGCCATCTGATTCTGGAAGTGTATTGAACTCCAGTTCAGTGTTTATTGATCTCAGAAACAAAGGATAAAGTAATAAATTCATCCAAAGACAAACACACAGTACCTAAGTGTTCAGTTGGATTTCTTAAATGGCTGAACAGAAAGCAGTCTGTTCATAAAGGAATTGTAAGAGACAAAACCATGCCAAGATGTTCTTTTAATCACTTTGAGATTCTTGGATCAGACTGGTCTACATGATGCCTTTTAACTGCAGCTTCTTTCTATCAAATTTCTTTAGAGCACATGCTACCTGAAAATGACTTATTTGCTTTCTAATTGAGTAGAGTTTCTCATTTATCCAAGGACAAACTGATGCATGTTTCCTGTCATCTTCCAATTCCATCAAAATGCAAAGACATCTAATCTTATGCTGGATGCAACTAAACAAATCCATGCCTTTTAATCCCAAACTTTGCCACATCGAAGATATCTTTGAGGGGATTGTTATAATCATGTCTTTGTTCTTATCATTCTTGGGCAAATCACATTTCCAGAACCCTGGCCAGCTCTTCAACTTTGTCTTATTTTCTACAGTCAATTCTGCTTCTCTCCCCTGATAATGTTTCTATCCCCTACAGCTGAGAAGAGGCTGAAAGCCTACTGAGTAGGTAGCAAGTTCCAGCAGAACAGAAACCTGACTTTACCTGAATCCTTATTTGGTATTTCTATTGGAGTATTATTGTTCAAGTTCAAGTGGATTTTAATGACTATCTTACAAATGCATTAAAGACTGTCTTTCACAGAGCACTGCTATTAAAGTCTGTTTGCGTAATTTTAATACCATACAAAATTCTATTCCCCTTGGACTTAGATTCATGGAATTCTCATCCCTGCTCAATAATAGATGTTCATTTCTAAATAGCACTGATGTGACTTAATAGATTTTAAGAAATGTACACAGATAAAAACAAAATCATAGCATTTCAGTATTGCTGGTAATTTAAATTTCATTAAATCTGCTTATTTAAGGATAAATCCCCTCTACAAAATCTACAATGTCTTTAATAGGACAATAGAAGCATGTAGTTTACTTGTCAGACCCCGAATTGACATTGTCAAGAAAATGTTATATATAAGAAATATGATTATCATGGATTCACACTGGACAAAAATATTTTTATTTTGGGTGGGGAGATGGGGCAGAAAAAATATTTTTTATTTTGATTTGGATTCAAATTGGGAAGTAAATTCTTTTCACCAAAATTATACCTAAAATAACAACAACAAATTACTACTCAGGACAGCATAGAGACATCATGGATACCATATTTTTGAATACTGGGTATTTTGTTCATACCACAGAGATGACAAGACTGTACTGAAAGAGAGAAGGGAGATTATCTTGGTTATCTTGGTCCAGGTTATCTTGAGTGAGGGCAAGCACTTTGAGAGTGTATTATAGGCTATAACTTCTATAGAAATCATTTTGTAATGACTGTCCTTAAAATGAACTCATACAAAGGTGTAAGCAGAAACTGAGGATAAGGTGTAAGTAGAAACTGGGGATAAGTAGTAAAAAATATTTACTGCTCATTTACTAAGTACCAGGATCTTCATGGAGACCTTTGTATTTATTACCTCTTTTAGTATCTAAAACAAGCTGAAGGGGTAGCAATATGAAGAAGTTGGTCAACTGAA
Organism: Uropsilus gracilis; assembly: GCA_004024945.1. Taxonomy (NCBI): domain Eukaryota; kingdom Metazoa; phylum Chordata; class Mammalia; order Eulipotyphla; family Talpidae; genus Uropsilus; species Uropsilus gracilis. The sequence goes on along the minus strand of PVHY01005650.1, from coordinate 46,685 downwards.
GAAAAGGAGGCACAGGAGTTTAAAATTTCACGAAGGTCACACGATTGGTAAATGTCATTGCTGAGATAAGAACCAGCTTGGTCTGACCCAAAGTCACGGACTCTTACTCTTTCATCATACTATTCTATGAGATGTGACACTCTATCACAGTCTTCTATAGCTTGGGAACAGAAGGGGATATAGAGAAAGGACCATCTTAGAATGGAACAAAGACTCCAGATAACACCAGAAGAGAGGTTTCATGTGGTATATTAAAGGTGGCTGGAATTTCTTTCTTTCCATAAAAGGTAGAATCATTTTCCCTCCCCTTCACCCTGGCCTAGGTGTGACTTGCTCTGACCCAAAAACTGTGGCAAAAGAAATGAACTTCCAGGTTCAGATCTTGACAGAATTGAAAACTTCCTCTTTCTCTGGAAAGCCAGTTTCCTTGAATTTAAAAATACAGAATATTGTCATTAATAAGATATGTTTATGTATTTTAAATCTTGAAGACAATGTAGCTTATATTTATACATTTAAAAATATAAATTAAAAGAAAGCAACCAAAAAAATTAATAATTGGCCCCATCATTGGCTTGTAATTGGAGGCAGATTTGCCTCGGAGAATTTGGCCATGTCTAGAGAGGTCTTTGATCGTCGTTACAACTTGGGGCCATGGGTAGACCTGCCATTGCCTTCTAGTGGGTAGAAGCTTGGGATGCTGTTAAACGGTCTACAAAACATAGAACAACTTCCTGCTCCAGCAAAAAATGTATTCAGTTCCAAATGTCAATAATGCTGAAGCTGTGAAACCACAAATGATGGAAGAATAAACATGTGGGGAGGAGGGGCAATGTGGGGAACCACTGAGATAGCAAACTTGTGAATTGAAGAATTATTGGAACTGTTGACCCAGACTAGGTGTTGGGTAAATGCAATTGAGTGAGTCGATGACCTCTGTTGACACAATTTGGAAGAGAAGGTTGATGTCTGTGTTCTTATTTATGTTTTTTTTTTTGAAAAACAAATTACATTGTGTATAACTTAGCAATACATATATACACAGTGAAAATACTAGTCATGCACACAAAAATTACCTACCAATTTTGATGGGATGTTTAAATATGCAGTGAAAAGGATGGGAAGGGAGTTTCCAACCATTTTATTGTTATTGCTTTTAACAAATGTTTCTGAAACAAAAGTGTGAAATCAAGTAGTGAGTATTTATTTTACATTAAACACACCTGATGTCTGAGCAAGTTCCCATGCTGTAGAATTGTGAAAAAAAAAATTGAATCATTAAGTACTGGGATTTTTTTTCACAGCAATAAGAAATAACAATAATAACACCTTTAAACCATGCTTGGAAATTATCATTCATTTGTCAAAAAGATTCTACATTCAAATGCAACCATATGTTGGCTCCAGAGCATAGTATATTTACATGTTTGTTAATATGGTGTCAATTTGTTATATCACTAGGGTTCATGGTACTCTACTGATTTGTACTCATTTGTTCACATCAAATTTTTTTTCAGTATGAAATTTCAAGCAATGCCATTATCTGATGACCTTGTTGATTAAAATTTCTAACTTTTTTCAAGTGTGCTGTTTCTGATACCTCTATGCTCTGATAAATATTTTCTATTTGACCAGTTGATTTTTCTAGTATGGTTCAGGTTCTACTACAGCTCAGGTTCTAACATTTAATTCTTTCAAATTCCATGTTGTCTTACTCAATCTTATCATTAAAAACTGTCTCTTTTTATTTTCTTTTTGCATTTGAAAATATCTTCCTTAACCCTGAGCCTTCTGTCACTTGAAATCTGCTAAGATCTACCTTCAATCTGATATCATAATCCTGAACAGATTAGGACTGTAGAAAACACTGTATTCCATATTCTCAAAAATGCCTGTTCCTGAATGGGCACTTTGGAATATGTTGCATGGTATGTATAAACATAGAAAATTAGTAGCAACTGTGACATCTCAAATACAGGTGTCATTTGTTGAAATGATATGTGGTGGCAACATTTTAGAGACCTCTTGTCCTCTTAGGAAGTGCTCTAAAATAGAGAAATGAGCATGGAGCCGTGGATAGAGTGACCATGTTTGAATGGTTTGCACAGATAAGACTACAGAGTTCTAGCATGTTTTAATTATGATATTTTGAATCGTTATTGAAGAACTCCTGATACTTTTCTTATATGGAATTCCATGTTGTACACCAGTTTACATGATTTTCAGTTTAAGAATGTGGATTTCTAGTCACTCCTTGAAGAGACTGAAAAGTAAGGGTCTAAAAAGCTTTGGCATTTATGCTCTGCTGCACTAAAACCTCTTAAAGAGGCAACCATGCTGGTTGTCCAGCTGTCTGCTCCAGTCCTCCTCCTGGTTACTTCTACATAAACACTAGTAAAGTCCTTCATTATAAACTTAGACAGGAAATATGTCAAGTATTCCAACAAGAATGGGGACAGCATCATGGGCACATTATACTCACTGCTTGATTTAACACTTCAGAAACATTTTTTTAAAGCAATAACAATCCCTTTCTCTGCAGACTTAGACAGCTCCTCAAAATTAGTAAATACCTTTTGTGTGCAAGACTTTAGTAATTTCACTGTGAATATATGTTGTCCTACATTATACAGAATGTAATTTGGTTTGGTTTTGTTTTTTTCAAACACACAGGCATCAGAGTATAATGCCTAGTCTTCTGTTTTACTTTTTGATCACTCAACATTATTCTGACATTTATCACTGAATACATTTGATTGTTAGTTTATTGTAGTTGCTACATAGAAGTTCATTAACTGGAAATGTAAAATTTACCCTTCAGTCGATTTTCTGGGTTGTTATCAGTTCTCAAACTTTGCAACACTAGCAGTGATCATCTCTGCCCCTGCCTCCTTGAGTAGGTGGGAAAGGGCTTCTCCAGAGTCTCACCTGTATGTCCCAGAGAGACAGAGCCCTGTTTGACAAAACCTGTGTCCTCACATGTGGTCATCCCACATGGCATTCCAGCAACAATATTACAGGGTCTTAAAGTACATTCTCTCCTTCAGTTTGTCTTGAGAGACTTTTAAAACTGTCTTTACCAGATTCGTCATGTTGGATTATGACATAGGAGACCTAATCCTCATTGTTTCACTTGTACTTCCCAGATATTCATTAGCCATTCAGTTCAGGTTTTTCTCCTCTGAATTCCCTATTCCTATTAAAGATCATTTAAAGCATTAATTTCATTTAAAATTATTTTTTAATGATTTCATTGATTTAATAAGTGCTCTTTACATAATCTGGATATGGGTTGCATTAGTCATTGTTCTTACTTGCAAGGGGAAGAACACATCCTACCAATTTCGGCAATACAGTTATATAATAAAAGGATCTGAGGCAGCTAATTAAATCTCCAGAAAGACCAGAATCCGACAGGGAGATCCTGCAGTTTGTCCAAGTCACACTGCACAGTCCTCGCCAATGCTCACTGTTGCACCGCAGCATCCAAACACTGTGCCACTAATAAACCTGCAGACTGAGGAATGGAAACAGAGCTTGCTGTTCCACAAAACCAGGGTTTTGTTCCTAATCAAAGCCCTACTCCACTGCATCTGATCACTGACAGCTAGGCCCCCTGCCTATGCTCGTTTCTGTTTTCAGGAAGCTACAATGACATCATGGTGAATTCTCCAGCTATCAGGAAGCGTGTGCAAAACACGCCCAGCATGGGTAAGGCCACCTCACTAATCAATTCTGACATCTTTGGTGCTAGTATCTACCTATTTTCAGCGGCTTGTCTTCTATTTCATGATGTTTTGTTGTATAGTAGCTTTACATTTTGACTCTGTCAGACTTGTCCATCTTTTCCCTTGTCTTATGACTTATGTGACTCTTTTATGACATCATTTTCCATATTAACATCATCATATTTATCTGTATTTTCTTCCAAAAATGTGAAGCTTGGATGTTCACATTTATAGCTTTATTCTTTATGGAATTGTCTTTCATGTCTCCTGGGAGAAGGAGATTGAAGCTTCCTGGAAAAAGGAGATTGAAGCTTTGCTTCAATATTTAACCCGTTTATCCCTCCACCACTTATTAAACAGTTCCTGATGTTCTCACCAATATCTCGCTCTCTTACAGCCTCATAAACCAACATTCCTTGTTAACACAGACCTCTATTTGGACTTTCCATTTGTCTATGAGACTAATTTTTCACAGAGACCAGGTGGTTTTAATTACTAGTGCTTTATTATAAAGCAACATCTTGTAGAGCAAATGCTACTTCCTTATTACTTTTCTTGTTTCTGGTTATTCTTGGTTCTCCCATGTGAATTTTCTTAAATGTGATTCTCATTGCTGTTGTATTTAATGCATTAATTTATAGCAGATTTTTAATTTTAGTATTGGCATCTTTTTCATTACTAAATTATAGGGTTTTGCTTGTGTGTCAGCATGTCATTGATTTTGGCACATTAAACTTGTGTCAGATAAACTTACTCCTTTATTAATCCTTATATCATTAGAATCTCTTAATTGTTTCCTTGTAAGTGCAGCTATTTCTCAACATATAAAATCTGTTTCATGTTTTCTTTTTCTCCTTGATACTATCTGCTTATATTGTCTTATGAGTTGACTATGACATAAAGAATGAAAGAAGACAGAGGCAGCAAAAGTAAGAGTCATTACTTAATTTCTTCAAGACAATTCTTCCAAAATTTCATAACAAAGCACATGCTTGATGCTTGGATACTCTTAGTCAAATTAGAAATGCTTATTTTGTTTCCAAAAATGGGCATTGAAATTTATTCAATATTTTTTCTCTATCTTTTTAGATGAACATATGCATTTCTCTATTATTGTGATTATTATAACTAGCTCCTTGTATTCCTAGAATAAACCCTATATATATATAAATATAGAGATATATATGTGTGTGTGTGTACATAAGGAGATTATACAGTTTCTATAGATTTTGAGACTTGTATATGTGGGGGGCTCTCTTTGAGAGAAAATGCCAAATATTTTCAATCAAAAATCAAATAACATGACTTAAAAGGAGCTCTAATTTAGAGGAACTCTGAGGCTTGAATTCCTTTAAGCTATGGTAAATCCACCTTTGTATAGGAACAAGTAGATTCTGTTTGCTAAATATTTAAGACTTTATTGTTAATGTTAGGAAACAAAGTTGGCCTGTAATCTCTTTACTCATATTTCTATTTGGGTTTGTTGTCAAGATTATGCAGGCATCATAAAACAAGTCAAGGAGTTTTCATACAATCTTTTTTCATTTCTAGATCAATTTAAATAAGTTTGTTACTTGTTCCTTTAATTTTACAATCTGAATCTGGTACCTTCATTAGTCCAATTGTTAGAATAGATCTAGAACTCAAGGAGGGGAGGTGTGGGAACAGTAAAGGGAGGAAGTGTGTAAGGAAGCCCATTGTGTACCTTCATAATGCCTCATTCTCTATTCTGCTTTAGCAAGTAAGAAAAATTATGCATTAGCTCCTTCATCCTTAATCTTTTTTGTCTGACTTATTTGATTCGGAATATAGAGAGGTAGAATGGGCAAGTCATTTATCAACATCTCCTCCCTAAACATCCTAATACTTCAATTTCTGTTATCATGATCTACCTTCAAAAGCCTGAACTTTAACAGTTATTTGGAAACACTGATGAAGTAAGAGGGTTTCCACACTTGTGCAGGTGGCCCCCAAGCACTTAAAACATGTACAGAAACACTCCAGGTAGTTTCTGATTAAGAGATATTGTCCCTATCCCTGGGGTAAAAACTTGCTCTGTGTCTAGTTTCATCAAGTTATTATAATACTCATAGTACACCAGCTATCTTTTGTCATTTTTGAAGAATAAATTCCCTAAAGAAAAAAATCCAGATAAACTTATTTCCAAAATCAATGCAAAATTATTTCAAGAAATACATTAATAGGAATATTTCTAAGTTGCCTTTACCTCTCTATTTTCTTGCTCAAAGCAGGTTACTGAGCTTGAAGCTTTGCTTCAGGCATCCAGGTATACTTTGCAGATTTTTAAAGAAAATCCTATTTTTAAGAAATAGGGTCCTAAGGTCTAAAGAGTCAACAACCAGTCACAGTATCTGCCCATTGAGAGTTAAACCCCAGCCAGCAAAAGCCTGGGTTACACAGTGTTGGGTTCTGGAGTCATATGGAATTAGGAAAAGAATTAGTCTCATGGAGAAGTATTTCCTTGGCAATTCACTGCTATAGTAATTGAAAGTCTCACTGAGAAAACCATGCTGAAATAAAAACAATTATGACATGTACAGAGAGAAGCAGAGATGAACCATTTTATGTCACAGAGTCAGAAAAAGAGCAGTAGAGAGGTGTTTTGTTACATGATGGGGAGTTCTGTTTTCTGCATTTGATTCTATGAGATCCCAATATAGCTTTCACAGTGAGCACCATTAATTGAACTCCTTACCTCTGCTATTAAATTGTCTTTAAGTAGGTATTAGTAACAATCATTTGAAATATGAATAATGAAGACTACATTAATATAAGCTAATAGGATAACTATCTATGACTGTTACATTTTCATCTGTTGCCTATTTTATAGTAACATGATACCCACCAGACCCAAAGATGTATAGTAGTGATATGACACTGAGACCAGATTTGAATAGGAAACAAATATGGGGCTAATATTCACACAGAAATGTTTTTGGCAATACTACTATCCTATGCATTTGAAACATAGATACCAAAAAATAAGCATGGTTCCTGAGATTACAATTTTTATCATTCTGAAAGTGAAAGGACATATATTTAATAATGACAAGAAGACAATGTACGAATACAGTTATGGGCATGAAAAAATAGGGGTAACCAATATATATTTGGGAGGGCAAGAGGCTCTTTGAGAAAGTGACATATCAGCTAGGACAGAAATTAAAGCTGGTGATATTAAATGAAAAAGAATGCACAGCCCAGGCAGGAAGAGCCTGTGAAAAGACTTTCAAACTAGAAGAGGGAAACCCATGTTCCTGTGAAAGGGAAAGAGACTACACATAGTATGGAGAAAGAAGAAAGCCAGGTCATTTGGAAGCTTTCAGTTTTCATTAAAGGGTTCAGAGGTTATTCTATCAGAGGAGATTTCAAGCTGCCAACCCAGTGCCCTTTATTTCTAGGCCAAATTGCCTTTTTATGAGGTTTGATCCTTGGAAGATTTTTTTAAATGATTTTAAATATCCATAAAGTAGGAAAATATTGATCCTTCCTCGGTGTTCTTCTCACTTCCCATGAACACTCAAAAAGTAAAATAGAAGTAATCTGTAACTAAAATTTACTCTAAGTACCATATCAACATCTAAAGGAAAATATATTTCATGTAAACACATTGCAATATATAAAATATCTAATGTATAAAATATCTACTTCTTCCAGGAAAATTATTTCTCCACTCCAAGTCAAACTATGTTACCAGAATCTCAGTTCTAGTGTGTTTTACAAACTGCAGTGTTAAAATGTAGGGCACTGAACAAAATGCCAAGTAAAGAATCAATAGACAATGAATTGTCATCTTATAGCAAACCTCAGTCTTGCAATCATCCAATTAAATATATAATGGAAACATTAATGCTATCTAGTATCCCTAACTAGTGTGGGAGACATTACACATTAGGAATACTGCTTTGCTTGTAATGTACTGGAGTGCTCCAGAATAAACTTTGCTGAGTTGCAGACTGTTAAAGCTGATGGTAAGAACAAGAACATTGAATTCAGTTGAGGAAGAAAAGTTTGATGGATTTCAAAACAAGAACTAAGAGCTGTCTGAGCAGGCAACCAAGTTGATAGGTTGCAACCACATGGGGACTAAAACAAATTTAGTAGGATAACTTTCATCAGCTAATTGACCCATTTTAGTGGTCCTGTTGCCACACAAGACAGGACCAGGGACAAAAGGCAATATCTTCTGATGAATCAATAGGCAGCTTTCCATCCTCACCCCAGATTCACTAATGTTCCATCCATAACACATATCATTTTTGTTTTTCTTTTACTTACATAGAAATAAAACTTGATTTTTTTGCACATTGCCTCATAAATTGAGTTAATTGTAGACAAAATGAAGAGGTTGAGTGGAGAAGAGAGAAGCCTTTAGAGGGAAATTCACAAGACACATAAACAACCATCTTCTTTCCTGGGAGTTTCTATTCATTTATCATATATGACATCATGGGTGTTAGAGAAACCTTCTCCAAATCTATGTTAAGAAGCTGAAATATATTGGGCAATCCCTAAGCCTTCATTGGCTTGAATGACTACAAATATAAAGTAAGGGATTGCAACAGATTATTGGTTTCCAGATGTTTATAATATTGATTCTTTTTCTGTTAGTAACATCACCATTTCCTTTAAATACAAAACAGAGAACTTTGTTCAGCAGAGAACTTTGCCTCCCTAGTCTCTTTATCAAGAAATCCTGGCCTTGTAACATCATGTTCAAGTCCTGAGAAAACAACTGTTTCATCAGTCGTTGTAACACTTCAGAGTGACTAATATCAAGTTGATGAGGAAAGACCAAATTGAGGATCCAAGTTGGGAAGAAAACTAGATTGGCCACTGGCTACTTTATGAAATATTTAATAAGCAGAGCCCCCTACGAGGTAAGCACTCCACACCTATTTTACCCCCAAAACAACCATGAGTCAGATGAGTTGGTTGCATTATTTCTGAAGGATTAAATGACTTTAAGGGTTTAGAAGTTGAGGAAACATCTGAACCCAGATCTTGTAACCCCTTATCCTTTACCATTGTGAATTTGAATTAAAAGATAGTGGTTAGCTCAGTATTAGACAAGCTCTGTTCTTTTCATCTGTCTGGAGGCTCCAGCTGCTGCAACAGCAGGGCAGCAAGGTTGAGTAACCCTCCTGATTTCTTGCAGTTTGAAGTAAGTTGGAAGTGGTTTCCTAAGCTCCTGAGTCATCTCACCTTATTAGACTTAATTTGATTCCACACCACTCCTATTTCCAAATCAACTATTCTTTCCAGGTTCACAAAGGACACAGAAATACAACACTCTGTCAAAATACTCTTTTGGGGGGAGGAAAGAGAGTGAAGGGGAGATTTCTTGAGAAAGGGCATGTCAGAATTCTGATCTTGCATATACATTATTTCAATTTTTCTTCAACAAAGTTGCCATGTAGAAATTCATAGGTAAAGTTTATGGACAGAATAAATGGAGATTCAGGTAAGATGGTACCTCTGAGAACGAGTAAAACTGGGATTTCAAACCCAGGCTTCCTGGTTTGAAGCCTAATCCTCTATTCATTTTTCCCTACTCCTCCATAATGGTTCCTGCTTGAAATAAATCACAAGCCAGCTGTTCTTTCATCCTGCCCCTTTCACAGTTTGTATGCTTAACCAGACTTCAAAATGGTTGTAACTGTAGCCTGAGTTTTCAAAGAAACATGTATTTCATTCTGACATCTTCACTCTCTGATTACTTTTTAAATGTTGTTAAATTAACTGCCAGTTTACTTTGAAATTCTCATATCACCAGATAATGATCACCAGTGAAGGGTTCAAACCCTGTGACAAAGTAGAAGTTTGATGCATGGATGTTAATTACCCAACCTGGAGGGTCTCAAGTGCTCTGTCATGTCACTGAAAAAGACTGCTTAGTTTTAAAAGACAAACCTCTTCCAGGTGAGCCCCCTATTACTCCTAGAACTTTATTGTTAGGTGATGGACAGGTCACACAAAACCTCCGCAGCTAGAATGATGGCCCAGGTGGAAGCCCCCAGTTTCTGATCTGCAGGACTGATAGTGGCTCAGGTAGAGACTATGTCTGAGTCACTCTCCTTAAATAAGAAATATTTGTGTGATACTGTCTGATCACAATGTGCTTCTCATTCACCATTATCAGTACCTCCCTTCTTCAAACCAACAGCTGCTTACCTGCTATATATTAAGCACTCTACTGATCATGGAGATGCAAAGATGAGCAAATCCTCTGTTCTCAGGAAGTGCATCCTCCAGATGAGGGACAGACTAGAGCTGGTCCCTAATCCCATGCAATATGGACACCGTGAATAAACCACAAAAGCGTTGGAGGTGTCCTGTTCATGTCAGGGTTCATGCCACTTGAGGAAGGGAAGGAGTAATGTTGAAGGACCCAGTGGGGACACAAGACTGGACTTTGAAGAAGGAAATTAGTAGAAATGGCAGAGAAAACAACATTTGTAGATTTCAAGAACATAGAACAATCTAGGAACAGTAGGTTGACTTTGAGACAAAAAGTAATAGACAACAGAGTAGATGGATAGCAGTTTCTAAGAGTTCTTGGGTGCCCAGCTAAAAGTTGCAGACTTTGTCATCGAGATTCCATTCTGATCAGATGTCCCTGTGATCACCTGTGGGAACAAGCGAAGGACGAGGGCTCTCTGGACAACTATATTCAATTCACACCAATCACATCGCTGCTAAACCAGCATCATGTAATAGAAAAAAAAAAAAAGACATGATGTTCTTTCCATTTCAATTTTCATTTGCACTAAAATGGATGGCCTTTTTACGCACTATCAATAATGCCTGTGCTGGAGGAGATTTTAATAGAACAAACATTCATCATGTTAAGGTTACTCTTTCCCCAAAAGCATGAGAGCAATCTGTTGGTAAAATGGAAAAACCTTCTGCACTAGGCTGCCCTCTTGCCTTTTCCCCCAGGTGGTTCCCACTGATATGAAAGATTGGCAGGGGCAGCAGACAGAAGGAATATGAATTGTGCTGAGCATCCCTCCCTCTAAGAAAGCTGCACCAGGTAAAAGAAAGGATGAGGGTCAAGAGTAGTTGATCAGCATTCTAACTCCAGCTTTGCCACCAAATAATTGTGTCATTTTAGGTAAATTACTTCCACTTCCTAAAACCAAAACTCCTAATCTTTAAAGCAGAACTGGCCTATGGATTCTCAATTTTCTCCCATAATTGCAAAATCCTGTGCAATCTTGATGTTAGATTAGATAATAGGTTTTAAAAGCATTGGGTTGTTCCAAGTTCCTGGTACATTATTCACAATACCACATTGTTCTTACAACTTATTCGAAAATACCAGCTGCTTGCAATTGTTATCAACCACGTTCAATATGCTCTTTCAATTCAAACAGAGCAACACTGGGGCCCATAATGAACTAGGAATGACACATTCAAACTGAATAGAAGGATTGTGGGTGGATCAGTACAAAAAAAACCCAAATATATAAGATATTCTAACACATATTATTAATAAGAATTTTAAACTTTAATTCCTGTTTAGCCCACTGGATGGTGATGATGATGTTGCCTTAAGCAAGAGCAGATACTACTAAATCTATACAGTAGATGCACTGGATTCAAATTCAACCCACTTTTCACTCCATTAGTACTTGTACATGACCTGGTATATGTAGGTGCTGTTGGAAGTCATGTCAGGCAGCAGGAATCAGTAGAAGAAAACATTCCTGAATTCAGGGAAGTTACAGTCTTTTACATGTGGAAGAACAAAACAAACACACTCGAAGAAAATTAGCTCACATAAAGATGTGTTGATGCCCAAGAAGTCATAGTCAAAAAGGTACTCAAGGGGGCAGAACTATCCTGTAACATGTCTATTGAAAGTGACTTGCCCTCTTGGGGACATTTCCATGACAGGTGTTCATTTTCAGTGACCCATCCCATTTGTAGCATTGCTTCATCATGGTTGGTGTCTTCTTATTTTTTCTAACTGCTCTGATGACCAGAACCATGTTGTTTTCATGTTAATGGCCTGCAAAGGGCATAGTGAAGAATAAATAATGTATGGTTGAATCAATGAAGAGCATGAGTTGAGCACTGAAGGATACAGAAGTGGGAGTCAGAGAATGTCAGGAGCAGTAAAGGAAACAGATAATCAAGGAACCCATTTTGGAGCTCTGAGAGACAAGTCTATCTAAGAAGAGAACTGACTAGAAAAAGTGAACATTTGGTCATTTATATCAAACAACCATTTGAACTGATGACTTTGCTTTTGATCTGGCAAAGGTAGGGAAGTTTCTTGAAGAAAGGAGAGGAATGTGATGCAATCATTGGATTCCATTTGCCCCCATGAAATTTATCTGGTAATTTGTAGTCTATGGCTGAGTAGAAGCAGTAGAATCAATAAGGAGGCTATTACTGTAGTCCAGATTAGAGATACTATCTTTAACATACAACTTTGAGCTTTAATTTACTAAGATTTACTGTGTGCAGCACCTTATTTTATCTTGCTCTGACTACCAACCTAACCTCATCTGGTACTATTCTCTTATTGCTTACTCGTTATTCTTTGCCACTCCAACATTGCTATAGCCAATAGCTCTAGTAAAACTATCCAAGACTATTGCTTTTTGTTTTTTGGGTTTTTTTCCCCCTACAAAGCTGTTTTCTTCTGAGTGGACTACTCATCTCCCCTATATAACTAAGTGTCTTGATCACTTCATCTAAGCATCCTGTCAAACATCACTTTATTAGAAAGCCTTCCTAATTACCTTATATAAATAGTATCTTTCATCCCTACCCCACTCTTTCCCCTTAATCCATTTCATATTTTCTAATCATTTTTCTTATCTACCCAAGTGGAATAAAAGCTCTGTGATAGAACATCAGATATGGTTTTGTTTCTTTGCTCTCCTAGCTATATTCCTAGAATAGTGCCTGGCACATAGCTTGTCCTAAAAATCTTGGTAAATGAATGAGAAACTTCAGGTCTTGCAATGAGCTAATAAAGTTTTTCTTTGCCAAGATCTAAATGGACATGCATAGAACTTGTGTCTAAAAATACTCACTGACTAAATGTGCAAAGGACTAACTCCATGTCCTAACATGAACTAATAATTTTTCAAGGTCAAAATGCTCATACCTACCTGCTTCTCTTGAAATGAGACTATCTACTTTTATTCTATCCTTATGATCACAAAATATCTAAATTGACATCTTGCAATGTAGAGAATAAGCACTGGACTTTTAATCAGGAATCCTGGTTATAGATGTGGTTCCACATTCATAGACTGAGTAGTTTTATGCTCTTTACCATATCCTTCTGCCTTAACTATGAAAGCATCTTTATAACATCATATTCATTTTCCGTTACCCCCTCCAAGCCAGAGTATTGCTTTAGAAGTCAGTCTTATCTCTGTTTAAATGCAGTTAATGGAGAGCTGTTGGTGAAGTGTCACATACCCACAGGACTCTCTATGGTTTGGCCGCTGATTGTTTCTCTAGCATAATCATATATCACATATATGTTCATGTCACAAAGCTTCTGACTAATATTTCCTTTATATCAGGGTTTCCATCTCTGAATGGAAGGATTTTCACATATGCTGTTCCCCAGTAGCTTGGGATGCTTTCTCTCTTATTCTTCCTCCTTTCTCCTTCATCAATTCAAATTTATTAATCTCAACCTACTGAATTAAGCCTCATAGCAAAGATTTCTTTAGGGAAACTACCCTAAATCCTTCCAATTAAGCTGTACTGCACACACTTTAACTGGGTGTACATTTTCCCCATCAATCATCTGAAATTAATTTTATGCAATAGAAGTAATTTAAGCAAATATTTATTTCTCCATAACAGGTTTATATTTCTCTCTTATCTATTAAGTTTCTACTGTGACAAATGTAGATTTAACTGTCTTTCACTACCCACTTCATGACCCTTTATCCTCATAATGAAATTATAACATTTGGTTAAAAAAATACGCAGTATCTTTATTCTATGACTACACAAAATCTATTCTCAATTGAGTATTGTTGGGTCCTATGATTAGATTTTCATTCTTTATAAAAATAACATTCTGCCTGATTTGCTTTTCAGTTTCCTTTGTGGCTAGTTAAAATTCCTTCCACATCTTTCAGTGACCTTTGCATAAACTCAATCCTATCAGAACTGTGTCTTATTTTTCTTGGAGTCATTCCTGAGATGGATGATCATTCCTCTTCCACCTGCACCAGGTGCTCTCCAGGCCTGCAGAACACAGCAGGGGCACACAGTAACCCACGTCTCCCTTCTGCTGTTATTCTTGAATTCCCTTTACCCAACTCCTAGTTTTCAAGTTGTCTCCTCACTTGGTGCTCATTTGATCATATTTCTTTTCCTTTAGGGCTTATTTGCTTGTTTTCATGGTGTGCTTTTGGCAGTTGCTTCTTCAGGTTAGAAGTCATGCTGTGGCAGAAGCATGGTGGAGGCTGCCCCTAGCTCTTGAATCTTTTCTCTAGGTAGGACTCATCACCCTTTACTCCTGGGTCCCAGCTGTGATGCATGTTCTCCCTTCATGATCAGGCAGCAGATGTCTATGTCATCCCTCTATTTCTTTTTTCTGATTTCTCTCTTGATGCAGTGGAAGCAAATTTCAGAGTTTCCAGATAAATAAATCTATTTGACTGAATAGAATTTTAATGATGGATTTATTTTTAAAAAATTGAAAATATAATTTCATGATCTTCATGCTTCCAGCTTTGTTTTCAAAAAGTGAAGCCATTTGGATTTCTCTATTCTTTCTCATCCTTTTTCTGAAAGTGTGTACAACGTTCTGCTTGTCCACAGCATTCTGAAACTGCACAGTGATTTTCCTTGGTGTGGACGTGTTTTCACTGTTTGTTCTGGGTTCCCCTTTCATTCTGGAAATTCAGACCCTTCAATACTAGGGACTTGGTAGATGTTATTACCATGTCTATTCTGTATCATTGATTTTTCCTTCTGGAATGCCAACAACTCAGATATTCCAAAACTGTCTATTTATTTTCCCTCATTGTCTCTTCACTCTATTTTCTAAGATATATCTCCAACCTTAGTTTCCCACTTTTTCAGTACAAAAAAGCCACATAATTTGAATGCCCTAATGTCCATTTAAATTTTCAAATGTTATTATTCTCTCCAAATGTATCTTTAATGTATAATTTCTAATATATGTAATCTATAATGTACCTATTAAATATATACTCTAATCCCTCCAATTTACTTTCCACATATCCTCTCTTTTCTTACTTTACTCCTTCTGTGTTGGAGGACTTTTTAGTTTCTCAGATGTTAGTTAGTAGTAGTTTGTGGTTTGTCTGACATAATTAATAAACAAAAATCTGACTAGAGTCTCTGAGGAAAAGGACAATTTGACCTGGTGCGACCTGGGTGAGCTCTTTGTGAGAAAAACTTGATGTCAGTGCATGGACTATGACAGCGCTGACTGCCAACAAGTGATGACTACCAGAATCTGTGAATATTCACACTGATCCCTGGCTGAGCTGATGACTGATTCACTTCACAGATGGTGATGGAAGCAGTGCTGTGCCAGTCAATTTAGCTCCTCTGTGGCTTCCCTTTTGAACTACTTCCTCTGGAAACTCTCCTTGGAAACCAGACTCCATGATGTGAGGCAGCCCAGGCAGCCACATGGAGAACTGATGTCTGGAACTGACAGTCCCAGCTGGGACTTCTCATGACTCATCCATCCTGGTACCTCAGCAGATGCCCAGAGGAGCTGACTCAAATCACAGCATAGCAAGAGATAATAAGCTGTTATTTTAAGCTACCAAGTGTTGCAGTGGTTTGTTATGCAGCACTAGGTAATTGAAACAGCCAGTGTCATTAGCTCTTTTTTGTTTGGGGCTTGTCAGGTTTCCTAGGGAGGTGTCTTTCAAATCCCTGTCAGAAGCTAGAGTTTGTCAGCCTGTATTCTGAGACCTAACTGGAGAAAAGCAATAGTGGATCTCAAAATCAGGATGTATGATGTCACTTAACCTCCCCACTTTTCAGACAGTATCCGTGTTCTCAACTGTGCCAATAGATCCTGGTGCCAAAGAATATTTGTTCTTCTGCCAGGGTAGATCTAGATTTGTAGCTAATTCTCAAAAATATTTTACCCAATAAAATCTATTTTAGTTCCCCCCTTGCTCATTTCCCCTAATTTTAGAAGTTCCTGGAATTGTCAGAACCTAAACCATTTAGGGGCTTTGAAAGTATTAAATTGGGTTGTTTTTCAGCTGTAGCACTGGCTCCAGATTTGCCTTTCTTTGGTGTATTAAATCCACTATAACTGCTTCCTCTGCTTTGCTGGTTCACGAACACCATTAATGTTGTTTACTCTCCTGTTTTCCATGTACTTTTGAATTTAGGTCCTAAGTGATAAGGAAATCTTTTCCAGTTGTTTTAGTGGTGCTTCTGGAAGATACAAAACTAGATATTCATGTTCAATCCCTCTTTCTAGCAAGAAATTCCTGATTATTATTAGTTTATAATTCTTATGTTTTTGTATTTTATTTTGAAATAAGTATAGATTTATAGGAAGTTGCAAAATATATCAGGGAAGTCACATATATTCACTACCCAACTATCCTCAATGATTAACACCTGAAGATTACTAAAATATCAAAACCAGAAATTTAACAGGAGTACAAACCAAAGGGAAAAAAAAAAGCTTAATCAACCTATTGTCCTTTCCTCCCCTCCCCCTCTCCTCTAGTCCCCTCCTCTCTCTCTCTCTCTCTCTCTCTCTCTCTCTCTCTCTCTCTCTCTCTCTCTCTCTCTCTCTCTCTCT
>PVHY01005650.1:0-30037 GCA_004024945.1 Uropsilus gracilis | reverse complement strand
CTTCTACATTCTATTACTTCAGATATAAAGAGACTTACCAGCTTTGATACTGTTTTTTGTTTTGTTTTGTTTTATCAGTGTGATTTTCTTTTGATCACAACTTTTAAAAAAAAAAAAAAGGCCTGGAATTCTCATTAAGTCATAAGTTCCATAAGAGAGGAACCAAGGGACCAAATTTGCATTGTTATTCATATACTGTTAAATCTGCAGCACAGAATATACTGATCACATATAGTAGAACTTAACCCAAGTGGTTCCATGAGAGACTGAATCAAGATCAGGTTCCTTGGATTAGAATAATTTTGTCTCAAACTACCAGGAAAAAAATGAAAAACAAAAACAACAACAAAAAAAAAAACAATCGTTTACAAAGGTTTAAGCAACACAGAAATGTGTGTTCTCACACTAAGCAGTTCCCTTGAATGCCAACCAACACATCACCATGCTCCAAGCTGTTTCTCCTGCTAGTTCCCCATTGTAAGTATTATAATGCCAGTGCTACAACTTCCAGAAAGAGACATCATAGAAATAACAGTTACAAATTGGAGGAAAAGCAATCATATAACAAAGTGATCTTTTTACTTCTGATTACAATCTAGAAGTATGGAAAGTGTTATGTTTAATCCCTATAAACCCAGGATCTACATTTATTTTGAAAATTAAGTTGTTCTAATAAATTTAAAGCTGTGAGAGGGCTTAAATCTATGACATAGCAAAAAAAATAAGGTAAAAATTTTTATCTTATGAAGGAAATATTTACATGGTCATTTTCCCCTGAAACTTTCAGTACAAATTCCCATTGTCCTTCATTTATTCCACTTACTGTTCTCTTAAAATAGTGCTGCTACATAGAAATGGACTCACAAGATATTCCTGAAATCATGGGAGAGCGAATGGATGAAATACTGCTAATGGAAGTTCACCAGAGCCACACAAACCAGAGAAATACCAGCAGCTTCTGAGACTGTGGGTGGTTTTGCATTTTCACTTCTTACATCTGATTTTCTCCATTATGAAAGAAACAATCATTAAAAGATTCGACTCCATCCATAATGTTCTTTCTAGATCCTTCATTTCAGCCCAGTTGCATTAATTTAGTGCTAAAATTTATTGCTCTGGAGTCTAATGTGTATTACTCCTGTCAGCATTAAATTTAATTTACTGCAATGGGGCAAAGAGGTTGCTGAAACCAGATTTTAATTCCCAAGCCATTAAAATGTGTTGTCCTTGATAAACAAGATCTGTATTATATAGCAGTACAATGTGTGTGCTATGGAGCCATCGCTCTGTGGAATGTGCTTTTTTGGATAGCTGTTTCTTTTCAAATGATGCTTAGTCTCTTTCTTCTGCATATATGAATGTTCCAGAGATGTTGGGTTATTGAACCATTTTGTTCTGTTTTTCTCAGATGATGAAATAGGAAATCTAACCCCAGTCAGTCTACAGAATTTTGCTGTATTCCTGCTGAGATCTTCTCACCAGTGAACTATAACCAAAGACAAAATGTTGACATTTTTTGTCAGGGCATACACCAGAGGCTGCAGGGATTTTGTGTACGCGTGTCAAAATGAAAACAGAATTTTAAATCTTTAAAAATTTTTAAGGAACATTTGTTTTTAAATTTATATGCATGTGAAAAATTCAGTTGGTATGTAAAATTATATATAGTCAATGTTTTGTCATATATTCTTCAAGATGTTCCTAACTCTCTTCTTCCTCCCCTTTTCCTCCTCTTTCTTATTTGGTATCTATACTTATGGAAGGGGCAGAATACACATTTGCTGCTATTTACTTACTTACTTACTTATTTATCTATCTACCTATTTATTTCTAGCAATCTACCCAATGGACACAAAAACAAATTCCAAAAAAACCCCTACATTCCTGTCTATTGTAGTAATATTTACAATAGTGAAAATATGAAAATGACCTAAATACCCCCAAATAGATGAATGGATCAAGGAGCTGTGGTATACACACCCAATGAATATGAATTTACCTCTAAGAATAGCATGTCATAATCATTGGACAATATTTTGTAAATAATTGAACTTAGTACCTTACTTAATGTTGTTCTTTGTCCTGTATTAGCTGTATCAATTAAACACATGATACTACATGCCAAACAAAACAGATAAAAACACCCCAGATTGACCAAGAAGATATATTAGCACACATACGAACAAGCTCACATATGGGGTGAACTTTAGAGCTAATATATTGGCAAATGCAAGAGGTTATCAAGCCCCAAACTTTTCATATCTCTTGACACTGTGTTCACCAGCACAGTCTACATTCTACAACAAATTCTCGTGTCCATTGTAATTGGAGCACTATATGTCCTCATTCAAAATTGGCTTCCTTGGCTCACTCAAGAAGGAGAAACTTCCCCAGAAATCTGTCTTAAGTATTTCTTCCTATTTTATTTGCCCGAATTTGTTCACACACTTATTCTTCAACCAGTCACAGGCAAAGGGAGTGTTTCATTTTATCCATCATGCCAATCTCTAGCTTATTCTGAGACCAGAAGTATGGGTTCAAGGATCAGAATAGAGTCTAGTTTCTGCTAAAAGTCAGAATTTAACACCCACAAAATCTACTATCCTAATATAAGTGTTTACGATTCTAAATATCTTGAAATTTCCCTTCACATTCACTCATTAACTTCAGGACTCACTAAAAAAAAAACTGTTTTCCCTTTAATTTTCAGGTGCCTGATTTTTGTTTCTTTTTAATTTTTTTTTAATTTGCTTGTAAGGTAGGTTTCTTTTTTTTTTTTTTTTTCTTTTGCTATCTTTTTCATTCTCCCCCTTTTGGTCATTTTAAAGTTTTGGATTGAAATTGTGAACATGCCAGTGGCTCCCTTTGAATATCTTATAGCTTTAAAATAACATACCTAAATTTTATTTACCAATATCAAAATCTACTAATACCTGGCAATGAAAAATAAAAACATTATTATACTTAAAATGTTGCTTACTTATTACACCTTCATTTCCTTGATTTTAATGAGTGATTATAATATTTTGCATTCACAGTTTGTATCCCAACCCAAGAGGTACAACCCAAGGTGTACCTCTTCAGATAGATGTTATTATACCACGCCCACCACTAAGATACCCACAGTCCTTCTCCACAGTGTGCATCCTTCCTCCTTCACTCTTCACCCTTGCTCTACCCCTGCAGTGGCCTCAATTCTACAGTCAGATTTCTGTGGTTTTTAGTTGGGGGAGGGGAGAGTTTAGTTTTGTCTATTTGTTTTGTTGCTCTGTATCTCACGTCTGAGTAAAATCATCCCATTTGTCTTTCTTCTTCTAACTTACTTCCACTTATCATACCTACTTCAGTTCTAACCATGTTGTCAAAATGGCCAGATTCCATCTCTTTTTAAAGCTGAGTAGACTATTCCATTGTGCATATAAACTCATTCTGCAATACACATTGAAGAATGAGTATAAACCCTTGTTCTTGGATCATCTGACCATTCAGGAAAGAATGAGTGTTAATCAGTAAATTTCTATGATGCAACAATTTTCAATGATTCAGTGCATATTGGCTGTTTCTCTGACTGGTCCGTGACTGTCATTCCAAAACTACCAATAACAGTGGCAATGGTTCATCTCTTCTCTACATAGGATAAAACAAAGATGTCATTCTGCACAACCTCTCCTTTATCCCTGTCTCTTCTGACAACTGAAATGAGAATTTGGCCTCAAAAATGGATTTCTCACCTATATTTTGACTATAGACTCCCCATTGAATCATGGCTTCATGTTTTTATGTTTTTTACCTCTTTGTCATAGATTTATTGACCATATATGTGTGGCTTTATTTCTGGGATTTCACTTTTGTTCCATAGGTCAATATATCTGTTTTTAATCTATTATCATGCTGTTTTAATTATTATGAATTTGTAGTATAGTTTAAAGTCTGAGGAGGTATAATGCCTCCTTTCTCTTTCCTTTCGGTCAGGAGAGCTTTGGCTATTTGAGGTTTTTAGTTATTCCATATGAATTTCAGTGATACTTGTTCTATTTATTTAAAGAACATCATTGAAATTTTTATTGGAATTGCTTTGAATCTGTAGATTGCTTATGGTAGAATGGTCATTTTGATAATGTTAATTCTTCTAATTCATGAGCGGGGGATGTCTATTTCTTTGTCTTCTATTTATTATAACAATGTATTTATTTTAACAATGTTTTGTACTCTTTTTTATATATGTCTTTCACATCCCTTATTAAGTTTATTCCCAGGTAATTTTTATAGGTATAATTGTAAATGGAGTAATTTTCTTAATTTCTTCTTCTGATTTTTTGCATATAGGATGGCTACTTATTTTTGTGCATTGATTTTGTAAACTGCTACCTTACTGAACTAGTTTATAGTTCTTCTATAGAGTTTTTAGGGTTTTCTATATATATTACCATTTCATCTGCAAAGTGGTGATTTTACTTCTTTCCCTATTTGGATTCCTTTTATGTCATTCTCTTGCCTTATTGCTCTAGCTAGGACTTTCAGTATTATATTGGAAAGCAGTGATAAGAGTGGACAGACTGTCCTGTCTTGCCTATTAACTTGAATAATGCCTGCATCCTCTTTCTTCCTACCACAATATACTACAAACGTTTTTCTATGTAATCTGTAACTTTAAAGGGGATGCATATTATTCCACTGGGTAAAAATCATTTAATCTTTTGATATACATTCTGTTTGCTTTTCAGATTTTATAGGATCCTTTTCTCCAAGATGAATAGTGTTTTAATAAGCATACTTTTCCTGTGTTATTTTTAATTGTAGGATACAGATTGCAGAATGAAACAGCAGGTCTGCGTCTATTTCCACTTAGCCTGCTCTTTGAAAGTGCACCTTTTGGGCAACAGGCTGGTAACTCTCTCCTCTTTTACTCTAAGAGATAAGTTATATGCTCTTTAGAAAATGCTCTATCGTCCAGCACAAAGATGGACTGTGACTTAAACCTAGAATGAAACATGGTTCCTCTTTTCAGGGGAATTCTGAAGTATTAAAAGGATGGATATAGGATACTGAAAGGACAATTACAGTTCCTGTTTTTTTCCCTAAACGAACATCACTACCAGGGGAAGCTCGAAATAGGAAATCTACTTATTCGGCTAAATCCTTACTTTGTTCAGTAAAATCCAAGCTTAAGGATTGTCAAGAATTCTGAGTCTCATCACTTGTCAAAAGCGCAGAGAAAAGACAGAGCTATTGAAATCAGCTGAAAAGGAGAGAAAGGAAACTCTGAAGTCTAGTACAGAAATCAAAACGCAAAAAGTTGAAAAGTCTACTGCTTCCTTTGCATTTATATACATTTCTATTTCTGGACATTTGGGAGAATGACTATGCTGCTTTGCATTGTCTGTATTAATGACCGAAGCTATGGAGCAGTGAATCACCTCATATGGTTCCTCCTATCATGTAAATTCTCAATGAGACTCCCTTTATGCAGCTTATATTCTTTTAAGTACAAATTCAATAATATTTATGATGTAATTGCTCTTTCCCTACATTTTTCTCATGCATAAATATTCCCCTAGCTCAGCTGATATTTGTCAGGCAGATTGTACCTACATTGTAGAGAGAGATTATTCTGCTACCTCTTGTCCTGCATGCTAAAGTGATAACTTTTGCAAGATGAACCATATGTATAAAAAGTTTCAGAAAAGGGTATTAAGAGAAAGATGGGAAGGTATATCTCAACTAACACCATGAGTCTTCTCTATTAGTGGACAGTATCACACTCTGAGAAGTGTGTTGGATGATCCCAGTACCATTCTCAGATTGTCTTTATTCCAGTTTTAGCATGTCTGCTGTAAACTTAAAATTATTTCAAAGTAATAAGTTCACAAAGAAATACAAGGCTATAAAATGAGAATGACAAACTCTTTCCTGGGGTTTTTTGAGGGATAAGCTAAGATGTAAAAATAATTATACCCTGTCTCTAATAAACACTATGTAGCTATTGACCTTTATTTTAGTTGCTGTGATCATTAGCATGACTGTTAAATGCCTACTTCATAGAATGTGCTTTATTACACGTGGTTTTCTTTAATCTTTGAAGTAAATCTTTAGGTTTCAGTTCTCATCACTGAAGGGCAAATGAGTTAACCAGGCCTTTTTTTTTTTTTTTTTTTTATGTCACTAGCCTGCAGCTGCCACCTGCAGCTTTTATCATGTCCATGCTGAAGGCACTTGGGAGCATGGGCACAGGTCATGTACACCCCTAATTGTGGACAACTGGGCCCAAAGAACAAGGGGATGTGGATTCAGGAGTGTGCATACCCAAACCTAGAACAGGGATAATACCAGCAGCAGCGGTAGCACCCTGAAAGCTTGTGCTGCTTTCTGAAGATTGATAGTTGGTAAAAGGAAAAAGAGCAGGAGCAGATCTCTGTATATCTGTGGCCCCCTTTCCTTACAAATGTGTGTCCAGTGGGGAATAAACAGGATTGTACTTTTTATAATGGATCATTTTATACTACTTAAAATTGTTTTTGGTCAGTTGGTGGTGGGTATATGTTGGGTCACCATTCCATCCTGGTGACCAGTTGTAAGAGAAACATACTGTTTGTGATGCTAAATATAGTGCACAAGCATCAAGCTCACTAATCTGTGTAGGTTCTTTAATTTTGTTATACTTAAATAATTTCTTTTTATATATATATATACATAATATATATATATATATATATTTCACATCATTGTAGTCCTTAGGGGTCACCCACCACCTCCCTTCCCTGACTGCTCCCTCTCCCCACCCCCCAAGTTGGGTACTTTAGTTTGGTTGTTAGCTTGTTTTGACTTTTCCTCCTGAGCTTTTGTTTGTTTTTCCTATGTTCCATATATTAGTGAAACCATTTGGTTTCTCTCTTTTTCTTTTTGACTTGTTTCTGCTAATATGATTTCTTCTAGGTACATCCATGTTATAAATTCATCAAATTTGTCATTTTTAATTGGTGAGTAGTATTCCATTATGTGTGTGTGTGTGGTATATATATATATACCAAATCTTTTTCATCCAATTGTCTGTTTTGGGACATTTGTTCTTGCAATTATAAATAGTGCTGCAATAAACATCCAGGCACAGATGTCCCTTTGTACCCACATTGAAGTTTCCTTTGGGTAGATTCCCAGAGGAGCAATTGCTGGGTCAAATGGTAGTTCCATTTTCATTAGTTTGAGGGTCCTCCACACTGCTTTCCATAGTGACTGGACCAGTTTACCGTCCCACCAGCATTGTAAGAGTGTTCCCTTCTCTCCACATCCACACCAGCACTTGTACTTGCCTGTTTTTTTGGATGTGGGCCATTCTTACTGGTATAAGGTGATATCTCATTGTGGTTTTGATTTGCATTTCCCTGATTGTTAGTGACGTTGAGCATTTTTTCATGTGCCTGTTGGCCTTTTATATTTCCTCTTTGGAGAAGCGTCTTTTTTAGTTCTCCCAATTTTTTGATTGGGCTTCTTTATTGATTCTAGCGGTTACACAGAAATACCAGGAAGAGCAGCGTGCGGTAGTCAGAGGGGTAGGGGGAACAAGAGGCAATTAGCCCTCCAGGAATCTTCATGCTTTTTCTCTGGGCTCTCTCTTAAGCTCTCTCTGCCCTCTGTTCCCCTTTTATCTGCCTCTTCTAGGCCCAGGTGTGCACACTTATACTTGGGGAAGCTGCAATACTCCCAGGTACTGCTATTCAGGCTAATGGAGGGGAAAGCCTGCCCAATTGCTCCTACAGTAC
Source organism: Uropsilus gracilis (assembly GCA_004024945.1). Classification (NCBI taxonomy): domain Eukaryota; kingdom Metazoa; phylum Chordata; class Mammalia; order Eulipotyphla; family Talpidae; genus Uropsilus; species Uropsilus gracilis. The sequence continues at coordinate 22,280 of PVHY01005650.1, read as the reverse complement.
ATGTCAGTATCCAAATATTACCTCCATTAAAAATGTATTAAAGTAAATTTAAAAAATCATTCAGTGAGTAAAATGCATGTAGTGCTAAGTCTTGTGTTTAGGAGATGATGTTGCATCCTGGGTGGTTGCATCTATTTTGATTGCCATTCTATCTTTGGATTTCATAATCAGTCCCTTAAACTGTCTTTTCATTCAGGGGTTTAAATAACATTTTAACTTTTAGTGTTTCATCGGAGACTTAACCAAACAGAACTTGGTATCCAGTTCCTAACAGAAGTGTAATTGAGTGACTACAGGAATGTCAGAGGTCTAGAGATGGAATTGTTTTCAGGATTTGAGTTTCCTTGGTTCTTGATTATGGCCATGAGATAATTGCAAGTTGTGTCTAGACAAAGCAAAGCTTATTTAAATACAGTGCACCAGGTGTGCTGAGTCCATTGAAGAACAACCTCAAGGAAAGGCAGTGGGACTCCTGGCTTAAATGGGGTACAGGAGGTTGCTCACTCTGCCCCTTTATGGGGTGTACCACACAGTATTGGTTCACGGGGTCAGGCAGGAGTCTCTAAGTCAGTCCCTCTTTCCATGCTCTGGCACTTATAGGCTTATCCGCCTTGGCAGCAGGTGAGGGCTGGAGGGTCTCTTTCTCTTTTCACTGTTTTCTTGTTCTGGCTTTATCAGCATTCCTGTAGGCTGCCTGAAGGGGACTGACTACCTTTCTCAAATCTGAGTGTTTCTAGGTACTCCTTTGGTTTCATGGGCTCTGGTAAATATTGCTTGGGGTCCTGGGTATGTTAGCTGATAATTATCTTTAGGCATAACCCTCCCTGCTCTGTCAAATTCATTTAATCATCGATATACTATGCCTAATGACTTTGTCAAATAATAAGGCAAAGCTATGCTAATTCTACGCCAATAATCCTTCCCTTACAGAATTCACACTTCAGTATTCTTCTTAACATTATGACATAACTTACAACCAGTGTACACATTTCCTCTGTATATTTCTTTCCTCCTAAAATTGACCAGTTTAATAGTAAGGATGATTATCAATGGCAAATCAAATTTGAGAAAAAAAATGTGTCAATCATCTTCTTTATCATTTCTTTGTTTCTGACAAAGCTGTATATAAGTGTTCACTATCCTAGCTTTCTTATTGTAAACGCAAAGCTTTAGAACATTTTCTTTCTCTCTTCCATCTATGCAGTGATTGGAATAAAAGCCAATCCTGTCTGGTTCTAAAATAGGTGTTGGACTTTAATATCACAATTTCAGTGTCAGGAGTAATACGCCCTGTCCCAAGAATGGCTTCTTCTGCCTGGATATTGCTTTTGATGGAGGCAAATCCTCTCCATTTTGTAACATTAGATATACTAAATACTATACTCTATACTAAGTACTCCCCTGTACTGAAAATCAGGACTAAGGTGGAATTAGTACATCCTTTGTTTTCTCATCCCCAAACTCTTCTTCAGGATTAACCATTGACTGCATTATCCTTATTCCTGGGAACTTGGAAAACTGCGTTAAATCCCTGATGAAATTCTCTGCACCTCTCTGTGGTTGATAGTGGCATCAGAAACACATCTGCTGATTGCTGAGCAAACACCCTGCTGGGAAAATCAAACACCTGGACTCATGTCACCCAGGCTGCTTGGCACCTGCTGGGGACTGATGATGGGAGCCTCACATTCCTCCTCCATATAGAACCCCAGTACTCCCACGACCTGGGAGGTTTGGTGTGGCGGGGATGATTTTCCCACGGATTCATTTGATGGCCATTTCCAATAAATTCTGTGTAAAGACATTTCTCATAGTTTTCTCTCCTATCTATCCAGTGATCAGAAAAAATGTATGTTGAATGAAAGATCCAGTTTGGTCATTTACATCTGGCGACCCTTATTGAGATTAGACATGGAGAGGTGTGGCCGCTCATGTCTTAAACTAAGGAAATACAGGCTGTCATTCCTGGCTGCAACTGACTGTGTGGCATCAAGGTAGTTCTCTAACTGTAATACCAAGCCCCTCCCTCACCCATAAAGAGAAGATATGCACACACATCTCTCAAAACTGTTGCTAAAATGAAGGGTAGTAAAGTGCCTCATGCAGGGTCTGGTTTAGTGAGACCACAATGTAAATGCTTATATTTAATTTTAATTGGTTACTGTTGAGGTAGGCAGCTACATACTGATAAAACAAAATTTAAATCAATTGGAAGTTATTTTTGGAAACAGTCTTCTAACAAAATTCCAAATTATTTGAAAGCTACAACTAAAGGGGAACAGAGAGCAAACCAAAATCATGCCTAATACTCATCTCTGGTGATTTTTAATGTTAGTCAACTTAAATCACTATTGTTTAATTATATGCAATAGCTGGAAAATAATGATACAATAAACTTAAACTAAATACAGATGCCCAAAGAACAATCTGAGTATTTGATAAATAGCTTTCATTAGCGCAAAATCCTTTCTCTTTGGGGTAGAATCCCAACACAGAGAAAACTACTAACCAAAAGAAAGTTTTATTAATGAAATAAACAATAATGATAGTCACTGTTGCTAGTATGTAATAGGACAAGGGATGATTATATTCATTCATAGCTTACTGATGTTGGCACTATCCTAAATGCTTTACACATGGCAATTCATTTAATTATCAAACTAATCCTAAATGATAAATATCTTTATCCCCATTTTAAATATGAAGAGAATGAGGAATTGAAAGTTTGATTGTCCCAGCTGGGAAACCGGTTCGAGAGGAAACCTCTGGCAGTCTGGTTCCAGAGTCTACAACATACTAGGCTGCTAGGCTAGAAATTAATAGATAGCAAATGTGTGGAGTTGTTCACTTGCTAAAACAGGTTGTAGTGTAGTTTATGATACTGAAATAGAAATAGAAGATCAAATCTGAGCAACACTTAATTTCAAAATTAAAGAAGGGGATCTCACATTTCTCATTATTAGGATCCCTAAAAAGGAGAGATGGAACCAATTTGGAGGGGGTGTCAGTTACAAAGAATTAAGTGAGATGATAGAATGAATAGTGAATAAAAGATCTATTGATTCATTGGTCATAATAGGCATAAATGAACACCAGCCAATTCGCTTGATTCACTTTTCCTAGTTCTGATGGAAATACATGAATAAAGCTGGATGAGAGATGACAGGTCATCTTCTAGCTAATTTTGCAAATTGATGAACTGTTAGTAATTGTGGGAGTAATTAATTGTTTTTCTTGCCCACTTGAAGCTTCCAAAAAGACTCAGATCACCCAGAACAGCTCAAACTGAGAATGAACAATCACATTAAAATGTACCAGTTATAGTGATGGAGTTTGGGGAGTAACACAACCAGTTCAATATCTGCTTTCCTACACATCACTGTAGGGCATGTGGGAAAATATAGTTTACTATAACCAGTCCTTACCACTTACTTGTAGGGGAGGCATCACACATCACGGTCACCAATCTGCCTAGGTTCTTTATTGGCTTAGCAGTAACACAGACATACCAGGCAGGGCAGGGCAGGACCAGGCTGAGTTGGGGGTGGGATGAGAAGCAGGTGAACACTCCAACCCCCCCCCCCAAGAATTTTCACACTTTCTCTATGCTCTCTATGGCATCTGCTCATGCTTTCGCTCATACTCTTGCACACTTTTTGCATATCCTCTCTGTGCTCCTTTATCACTTCTCTCCTACACCCAGGTGTGCACACTCGCACATGTGCACACCCACTGGGTCACACAATGATGGGGAAGAATTATACTACAGGTGCTATTTATACAGATGGAACTAGCCTGACTAATTCACTTACCCTAAATAGTTTTTCAGAGATTCCCAGAATATTTTTCAGTGTGACCTTCCAGCACAGGTGCCCTAGTAGAAACATGTAGCTTTGAGATGCAGTCTGTATGTGCAGAAAGCAGTAAATAATACGTAACCCAATGTATAGTCTGCATGCAGTCACATATAATCTGTAACTGAGTTTTAGACTGGCTCTGTGCAGGCTTTGTCTAAAAATCACACAAAAGCTAATAGGGCTCCTCCCAGTAGTGAGAGGAATCTCTCACAGCTTCTCTTGAGGTAGAAGGCCACTGCTATGGCCAGAGCCCAGGGGGCTGATGTTGCTGTGGCTACCTGTGTATCTCCTGCTGCCTCACAATAGACATGTTCCTGCTCCCCACATATGGGCTTAGTGACCTGCTTTCTTTTCTGCTGCCATAGAGAAGCAGGCAAGCTCGTACCTGATGCCCCATATTTGCTGTCTAGTATTCAAGGCTTTATTTCTTTTTGCTCAGATGCAGTTCTTTCTTTGTAACTTTTAATAGTTCAGGGAGTCCAGCAAGAGGGTGAGGAGCAAAAAACCAAGCTCACCACCTTCATATATTTCCTAGCAAATGAGGCTTAAACAAAGACAATGACCCCTAATAAGAATGACTATTGTATGATCAATAGGTGGGCACAGAGTAAGGGGTGGGGAGGGAGAGAAAAAGCTGTAATTTACCTAAGTTTGGAGTGATGTGAAACAGTATAACAGATCAGAGGGAGGGGAGCCTGCTGCATGGTTCCACGGTGCTGTTGATAACTCGGTTCCACCGTGCTGTTGGTAACTCCTGACCATGCTCTTATCAAGGGTTCTAAAACCTGGAAACGATACTGAAAAGGGGGGAACAGAGTCAGCATGCAGGACAGAGGATGCACTATTGGAGAACAGAGGAGTGAGAGTGCAGGTAGTGATTGTCAGCTTGAGGCTGTGGAGAACACACTCGTCAGAAGACTAGGTCAGATGACCTGTGTTTTCATATAGAGGAAGCTAGTCTTTGCAGCCTCAGGCTAGGATCTGAAAAATACATACATACAAACAAACAAACAAACAAACAGAAAATCTGCCTGCCTTAACCCCACCTGGGCCAAAGCCAGCATAACAAACGAATACTTGCATTACTACGAATTTAAAGCATCTGGGTCTTAACAGGAAGGTGCATGTGCTCCAGAGTAAGGCTCTGAACTGGACCAACAAAGAGAGTGAAACCCAGCTTGTGACTCCATTTCAGCTATAAACCCAGCTCGCATTATATCTGCTTTTTAACCACAACACAGAGTGTGAAGTTGGCATGAGGTTAGAGTTCACCTAGAGGAGGGGATTACTGTGGCTCCCCATTAAACAACTTGGGAACTCAGTACACTAGAATGCTTGTACCCTTAGTGTTCCTCTCTTCTTATTATTCCATCCTAGTATAGGTGCCCTGGGTCATCTGAGCAGATGCAAAGTCATCAGTCTCAAATAACAGACATGTAGGAATTCTGGGTAGAAAATTCTAGGATTTTACCCACTACTGGTAGATTTGTGACTACAAGAAAAGTGACAACTCATAAACACTAAATTGAAGAGATAGAAGAATATATCAAAAATTCTGAAGCAAAAAAAAAAAAAAACCCTAACCCATAGCAAAATGTTTGAATCCAGAAGAACTGCAAAATGCAACCAGTACACACAGCACTAAGCTTGTGGTTTCTTCTCTAGAAGGAACTAGAGTCCCTTGAAGAACTATGATTCCAGGACTAGAACAGAGTAAGAACATAAGAAACCTGGAATTTCTTTTTTTACAAAGTCAGGGAAATGTTCAAAAGCTTATGGGAAGATAACAAGAGGACAGAGACCATTGACAGGACCCCCACTAACCCATCAGATTGAAGCCATGACCCCAACATGGGCAGTGTTAACAGTTAGACATTGCCATTAACTGAAAAACTCTTCAGTGACTGAAAAACACAAGAGGCCTAAACTGGGTAAGCGTACTTCCATCTTTTACTTTGTTGCAAATCATGAGCAGCCCTGGGGAATATGGGAAACTAGGGCCCAGGAGCTCTTGGTTCAAGGCTGGGGTAGGAAAGAGAAAATCAATTACCAGGTTGTTGTGTGAGGAGAAATTGGAGCCTCTGGTTTTTACCAGGGGAAGGAAAGAAAAAACAAAGGGATATTAAAAAGAAAGGAGCAGAGACTGGAAGGAAGAGACTTTTAGGAAGAGGAGAGATCAGAATGACTGGCTGGTAAGGAGGCACCAGAGTGGCCAGGCTGGGTGGAAACCCCCTGGATGAGTGAGCTGGTGGTGGAAAGGAGCCATGGTGGGAGAATGACTGGAGAAGAGTAGTTGGTGTGGAGAGTGTGTCACCACAGCAAGGTGGCCTGGAAAGCTAATACCTGGAGATAGCCAGGGATTTGGAAAGCTGATTTTTGCATTAGCATTTGTTGAAAGTTTGAACAGCCTGGGAAAAGTGGAGCAGCTCAGAACGCTGGAGAGAGAAGCAAAGAGAAGATGCTGAAGAAAGACTGGACTTTGCAAAGTACCCACCTCAGGCTTGGAGAGGCAAAGGGGAACCATCATAGACATTTGTCTTTGGGACCTTTGGGACTAACAATGGTGACTGGAGTGTAAGATAACTGGCCACTTGTGGCTTTAAGGACTTTTTGTTTTCTCGTTTAATTTTCCTTGTAAATAAAACCCTGTTCAAATTGCATTTGACTGACAACTGCTACACATGGGTGGTAAGAACCTGAAATAATCAGGGCAGCAGAAGCCTCATTTTAGAAGTGCTTCTTTTTCCCTTTAGCTTGTTGGTTGAAGGTTTCTACCCCTTTTAACCCAGTATCAAGATGATGATCTCAGTGTGAATAATATTTAAGTGTTCCAGTTTAAAGTGGGACCCTGAATTCACCTCCTCCCGGGGACAGCTGCATGTGGAAAAATTTCCCCCATGATTTAAAAGCTGATTGCCTGACAACTACCCATCTGGAAAATAAGAAGGAAACCATATGGAAGGCAGGAGAAACGGATGGGACATTGTCTCACCGTTTGGGAGAGAAACCCAAACGCAGAGCTTCTCTCTGAGTACAAGGGAAATGTTTAAACTCCACATCAGTTACCACAAGTTTTAATACATAGACTTGAAAGACAAACTTCCTAAACATCAAAGCTTAGAAACAAGCTAAGTGTGTGTAGAGATCCACAAAAGTACAACATTTTGAAAAGTCAGAAGATTTTTCTCCAAATTCCATTTGATTTTTCAGGTAATATTGGTTTACAAAATCACATATAATTTATAGGTAAGAGTTCATTATTCTTTAATTGTATGTTATGTTACCAAGCCCAGGTCACCACGAAACTCCCATGATTGCCTGTCATAATCTACTAGGACCCCTTTCCTCCCTTTCCTTTCCTTTCCTTTCCCTCTTCCACTCCATTGTTTTAATTCTGCTATAACATTTCTAGGGTCTATTTCGGTTTAGTTTGTTCCTTTCTTCCATTTCTTTATATTTCATATATCAGTGAAAATAGTTTCTCCCTTTCTGATTTACTTAGTGTAATCACCTCCAGTTCCATCCATAGTGCAGCAAATAAAAGTTCATCTCTTTTTATAGCTGAGTAGTACTCCATTGAGTATATATAAAACACTTGGCAATCCACTCATCTGCCACTGCTCACTTAAATGAATAGTAAATTTATAAAAAGGAGCTGAGTGAATACAATAAAAGGAAAATCTCTTTAACAAATGGCGTTGGGGAAACTGAACAGGGCCATGCAAAAGAATGAAACCAGACCATTATCTCATGCCATACACAAATATTAACTCAAAATGAATCAGACTTAGTGATAAAACCTGAAACCACAAGAGACATAGAGGAAAGCACAGGTAAAATACTGTGTGACATTGTCTTCAGAGATGTTTTGGGGAACTCGACTTCAACAGCCAGGGAAACAAAAATAAAAACAAATGTGTCCATATCAACCTAAAAGGCTTCCATACAGCAAAAGAAAGCAGCATCATCATTAAAATAAAAAAGAAAGGGAAGAAATAAATGCCCAGCATACATCAAGGAGCTAGGAGCCAAAATCTACAAAGACCTCGTGACTTAACAAGAAAACAAATAGTAAAAAATGTGCAGAAGCTCTAAACAGACACTTCTCCAGAGAAGACATACAGATGGCCAATAGGCACATGAAAAAATAACCATCTCCTAAATGCAAATCAAAAGCCACAATGTAAAACTACTCTTAAAGGAACTTACTTCCCCTGGTCCAGGTTGAGAGGCTTCGGTCTCACCACCAGAAAGTGGAGGAGGATCACCTGCTGACAATAAAGTGTTGACCCAGGAGCAGGCATCTGATTAAACAAATGCAGGAATGAGACCACTGTGCCTCAGGGAACTGTGTCTGGTGCATCTTCACTTTTCTTTTGCTGTATGACAGGACCTCAGTGGATCTTGGAAGGGGACCTTTGACTCTCTCTTATTTGGGAATTTTGCAGTGCCAACCAGGAATTGCCTTTTGGCTTGGGAGGCCAGGGGAGCTCTTTTCCAGGCCCAATTTCACTGTGATAATCGATGTCACCCGAAGGGAGCTCATACTCCTATCTGATATCCCTAAAGTTTTCAGTTGCTGCTAGAGAACAACTCTCCCTTGCCTGTCTTTGAGGCTGACTAGGGCTTATATTTGTGGATCCCACAGACCTGTAACCAATGGAGAAAGACTTCTTTTATTGCTACCTCCCCAGAGTACCTCAACAGACCACAGACCCAGGTGCTCTTTTCTTTTTGACAGCCTAATTATCTACAGCTTGAAGGACAAGGAACCTAATTTCATAAATAAGTAAATAAATACAAAGTTGTTTGAGGAACAAGGAGTTTCTAGAATTTCAAAGTACTTCCTTTCAAACTGCTTACTAATTCTAAACTGGAAAGGAATAAGCTTATATTGGAGTAGCCTGAAAGATACTTTAACCAAACATTGAAATCAAATATAAGTAATAATGGGACAAATTTATATATTCCTGATAGGATGCAATGAGAAGAACAAACACCATTTATATACTATTCTTGCCAAAGGTTTGTGAAGTGAATCATGGCTACAAAACAATTGACCTATAACTTTCAAAAACAATAAGGGCCCAATAATCAAGGAAAGAGTGAGAAACCACTCTATACTGAGAACTGACAGGCATCAAAACTAAGTTTAGTGCCTGATTCTTAAAGGATCCTATCTCCATATAGAACATCATGGTCATTACTGTGAGGCTGGAATTGGGGCTGAAGACTTATACAGCAATGTAACAATATTAATCCCCTAATTTTAGTTGTTAGTTGGAGATTATGTAGGTCTGTGCAAAATGCATCCCAAGTATTCAACAGTGATAGCACATTAGGTTGACAAACTCTTCTCTATGTAGGGAAAATAAAATTCTTTGTGCTGAAATTCCTGATTTTCTACATGTTTATAATTTTTCAGAATTTTAAAAGTTAAAAATTTTTAAGCAAGTTTTTTTTTGATAAATAATAGAGCTGCTTGTGCTGTCACAAGCTCTTATAATTTTAGGTGTCAACTTGGCTAAGTCACAAGACTGAACTATTTGATTAAACATTATTCTAGTTGTGTCTGCAAAGACTTTTTTTAGATGATACTACTCTTAAGTCAGTCAACTTTGAATAAAAGACATTACCCTACAAAACCTGCATGAGATTATGCTTATCAAATGCTTGCAGGCTCAAACTGCATTTCTTTCTTTTAAATTTTAAATTATATATATATATGTATATATATATATACTTTTTTTTCACATCTTTGTATTCCTGGGCGTTCACCCACCACCTCGCCTCTCTGATGGATCCCGCTCACCCCTCCCCCCTCAGTTGTGTACTTTAGTTTGGTTGATAACTTATTTTGACTTTTTCTCCTGGCCTTTTGTTTGTTTTTCCTATATCCTGTGTATTAGTGAAACCATTGGTTTCTGTCTTTCTTTCTGACTCATTTTTTCTGCTATTATGATTTCTTCTAGGTACATCCATGTTACCATAAATTCATCAAATTTGTCATTTTTAATTGATGAATAATATTCCATTGTGTATATATATTGCATCTTTTTCATCCATTCATCTGTCTTGGGACATTTGTTTCCATGTCCTTGCAATTATAAGTAGTGTTGTAATAAACATCCAAGCACAAGCACAGGTGTCCCTTTGTGTATTTTTTTTTTTCTTTGAGACTAGGTCTTGCTATTTTTGCCCATGGAACCGCAGGCTCTCATTGCCCGGGGGCCACAGATTCAAGCAATCCCCAGCCTCAGCTTCCCAGGTAGCTGGGATTACAGGCGAGTACCACCACACCCAGCTATTTTTTTGGAACTAGGTCTCATTACGGGCCCCAGGAGGGAATCGAACCGCGATTGTGTAAGTATTGAGGTCTCCTTTGGGTAGAATCCCAGAAGAGCGATTGCTGGGTCAAATGGTAGTTCCATTTTCATTAGTCTGAGGGTCTTCTACACTGCTTTCCACAGTGGCTGAACCAGTCAAACTGCATTTCTTATCTGGGTCTTCAGTCTGAATCAGATTTGGGGTTTGAAGAACCTCCACAATTGTGCAGCAATTCTTTAAAATTAATCTATCTCTCAGTGGAGGGAGAGGGGTAGAAGAGGAAGGAGGGGAAGGGGAAAAGGAAGGGGTGAATGGACTGGAGGACTCTGGTTATATGTAGCTCATCCTATTGTCTCTACTTATCTGGAAACTCTAATACACTGCTCTTTTCTAAACTATTATTATTATTATTATAAGAATTTGTCCCATACAGAAGGAACTTCAAAGATTACTGGAATTATCTCATTAAAAAAAATCTTTTTAAAATATTTTTAAAATATATCAAGGTTTTGTGGGTTTTGTTTTTGTTTTTATTATTTTTAATGCTGTAAGACCCAAACAGACCTGGATCTCTCTGCCAGACCCTACCCCTGGATGTCAGTTTACAGCCTCTGCTCTGGACTCACACTGAAAGCCTTGCCCTCTCCCAGGGGTGGTGGGGGAGGGTGCAGAGCAGAGAGGAAAGCAGCAGCTGGCTGGGCTCAGGTACCTGCAAAGCTCTATGAACACAAACAGCTCTATTTTGTTTTCTGCACAAACTTTCCTTGGACAGAAGATTTCAATATTGAGTTCTTAAGAGGTTAAAAAATTGCTCTAAAGAACCAGCATCCAATCCTTTTAAAATGACAAAACATCACAGAGACTCTCTAAATCATTCTCCTGCTCAGCACCCTGCTCACAAGTACAGCTTTTTATTCTGTCACCAGGAAGTGTGGTGGTCCCCCAGCTGGCTTGTCTTGCAGCACATGAAAAGAGTTTCTTCAAAGCCTTCAGAACATCTTTCTCCTGGGAAGACTGGAGTCCTGTTGTTTGTATGTGCTGAGATCAAATGAAAAACAAAAACCAGCGAATATTTATTGGGAATCTCAAATGTTGAGTGATATCTTGGATATTTTTTCTCTCCATATATTTTTCTTTTGATTCCTTTTCCCCACTCCTAGTCCTGTACCTCACCAGTCATTGGATCCTTCCCAGAGTTTTAACCTAGGTTAAGAGGAAATAAGGGAGATTCTAGACAATCAGGGTCTAAGAAGTCAACTTGGTTATAGAGGAGGTTTGAGATACATGATTGAAGGAAAGTGAGTATGACAGGAAGACAGTCTCAGAGTGCTAAGGCAGATCCACGCTGGGACATTATATCAAGATGATACTCTGAAGATGAAAACAGCATCACAAATTAGGAGCCAAGCCTCTTGGTTAGTATGTCTTCTTGTATGTGTGTGATACCATAAAAACCATTCATTCACATTACACAGAACATGTCTTCTAGAAAAGGGACATGTAAATCACTAAGAAGTATAATTAATGAACATTTTTTGCAAATGTAGAATATATTAAATCAGTTGCGGTAACAGCTTTTGGCCTCAAAATTATTTAATATAGCAACCAGTGTCTCCTTAAAACACCTATTTGGGGGATTATATCCTACTGCATTTGAAGGGGCAGAGTTAACAATATTACAGTGATTGTACAATAAGTTTACTAAAGGGTAAACATCATTTTTCATTATCTCTATTAAAGGGATTAAAAATGGAAATAGAGTACTTTTAAGTAGCAAATGACCATAAAGTTATGTTGTTAATAGTATATGGGGTTCTATTACATATTAGATTTAAGATATAATTGATATAAAACATTGTTACAAATAATATACCTCAAACAAAAAGCCATAGCATTGTGTAAGGATACACTAGGCTGTGCTCAGTAGATGTTTATTGAATATTTCAGTTTTACCTATTTTTCTCCCCAGTTATACCAGTTAGATTATGCCCACTGTAGGAACTCACTAAATATAATGACTAGAGAAGAAGTGAGAAGAGATAGACCAATCCTCTTAGTTGGATGACAAGTATAAATGGAATTTAACATTTAGGGAAGATGTAAGCTCATGAGGTAGGTATACAAGTTATTTTACTTGTATATGCCTTGTAGATTTTACTTGTAGTATTTAACTTGTGTATTTTACTTGTAGATGCCTACCAAGCAAGCCATTAAGCAGAAAACGCTGGCACTGGAATAAAAAGTCAACATTTTCCAACGGTTAAAATGCAACTGACTTTAAGAGATATCCATGAAAAATTTTATATGATACGATAGCTTTCCTCAGCCCATTTAATTTGAAATAGACCAGTAGAGGCACTGTGAGAGACAAGAACTGTCTTCCTTGACATTCGGACTTCCTAATTTCTAATTAATTATGGAAGTCCTGTTGTCCATGAATCAATATAGACCTACTCAGAATTAGCAATTAGATTCCACAAGTAAAAAGTTGAATTTCCTTTTGTTTGTCCTCAAATGCTTAATTTGAAACATAAAGGGACTTCAATTATTCCATGAAATTTCTATGCTTTAAAGAATTTATCCTTTAAAGAATGTCATTCTTTAATCTTTTCAGACCAAATGTCCGTGCTGCAGCGCCCTCTTCAGTTCAACACGAGACCCACCTCCAACCCAGCTTCCAATTTTTCCCTATATCCTACTTTTGAGCCTTGCAAACTTCATGTGCATCAAAGCCAATGTGTATTACATTTTACTTTGAAAACTTATATATATATGTTAAAAAATTTCTCTTTCTCTGTTCTCTTTAACTCAACTTACAACTAACATTGTACTCATTTTACCTCATTCTTCATTATTACGATGCTCTCTTAGGGCTGCTTAAAGTTTTATAGAAATTAGAATAATCATAAAGAATCGTTTGGTGTTGTCCATATTGATCAGTGATGACAACTGTACAGTCTACATTCAAGAGGTCTGCATACCTTCAGCTTCCCTTATGTCCCCTTCTGCACTCAGGCCAGCTCTGTTTTCCACCCTTTAAACTCCTGGCTAGCTTCACTCACACTGCAAGTCAGTCACATTCAGAAAACATCTTTCAGCTCCCAAATGCATACATCTCTGATTGATCAGTTGATTTCACTGTCATAAAGAAATGAAAAAGAAGAGTTGTAGAGTGGGGAATTAAAAAACACAAATCAATTCCTCCAAAATATGTGGTTTTACTCCAAGTGTTCTTTCTACCCAGGCAGGCAACACTCTCCTCCTATTAAATTTCTCTCCCTTCTTCCAAGATAAACTCAAATTTACCTCCTCTGAAAGTTTCTAGCTTTTTCCTTACCAGAATCTAGAGCTCCTTTTTCCCAGTCTCTTCACACTTTATACCAGCCTTTTCTGTAGCACTTATTCACATGTATGGTGTTTTTATTAACCATATGTCTGACTTGCCCCACATATTGTGAGTTTCTCAAGGGTAGGAAATATGTTTTATTTTAACATCCAGAGTCATTAGTAAAAACCTAGAAAATGGCGAATGCTTAATAAATGCTGGATAGAATGAATGACTAGAGTTAAAAATAAGTTTCTCAATATTTAATAGACTTGATCGTGAGACAGCCTATAGGAACAGTCCTTACCCAGTAGCCAACAATCTCTTGAAAAAGGACTGAGCTTAGGTGGCAAATAATTTTCCTCTTTTAGTGAAGACGCTTTCTTTATTGTTTCCAACTAGGAGATTAACCTGAGTTGGAGTCCTCAAATCAGACTCTGAGATAAGAGTTTGCATGAAAGTTCTTTGTTTAGTGAACATGAAGAAAATCTAGTAAGTGAGTGGTAGGGGAAAAAAAAAGAAGAGCGCAAGCAAGGATGCAATTTTAGTCCATTTCCAGAGCTTCCACTTCCTGTTCCCTCAGAGTTACACTGAAGTACAAATATGTGTCAGCATCATTACAACTTGAGGTGAAAGGCCTGTGAATTATGGATCTTCACCCTTCAGAATTTGTTGGTTAAGGACCAACACCAAAATGGGCATGATGGATAAGTTCTCAAGCACATCCCACCATTTACCCTAAGAATGTCCTCCAAAGAGTAGCTAGAGACAAAACCAGTGAAGGCAAAAAAGCTCACAGATGCCAAGAGAGGACCTGGAAACAGTAGAAGTGGTGTGATTTGGGGACAGCATGGAGAGTGTCCATGGAGAGACACTGAGTAGTGGGTGAACCCATCTCACACAATTTCTAGGAGAGGGATGTTGAGATAAGGAATCATCCCATACCCACAGCAGGCTTCAGTGTCACACACATAGTTCCCAAAGTAATTACTGATTTAGACATCAGGATTTTGTTCAAAACCAGAAACATGGACTATCACTTGAGACATGTACATTCTGATTGGAAAGAGAGAGACTAAATACAGAAGAATGTCTTCAACACCTTCATATTTTCTTTTACTTCTCCTTTAAAGGGGGGTGACATTTCTCATAGAGAAGTCTCTAAGGAGTAAGGGGTGTAGCACTAACTTATGTAAAATACTCAGTAAAACAAATGTAGTTAATAATGACTCATAATACTTTCTTTTGTTTTGCTCACTGTTGTTTCCCAGAGATGGGTAGTCTCTGGCTAAACAAGTGGGTACATGAATGTTGTAACAGCCATTCACTTATTCCACAAGTCAAGGTGATTTCAACTTGACTCAACAGTACACACCCTTGAGAAACTTGCAGTCTAATAAGAAAGATGAAGTGATAACAGCCATAACAACTATCCCACCAGGCAAAAAGTATCTTAATAAAGTGTTACAAAGGAAGAGATGAGAAAACCAAGATGTAGGTTGGGGATAAGAGATGGCTTCATGGATCAGAGGGCTTTCTAATTGTGACTCAAGTCAGAATCACATAGTCTTTTGCTGTTCAAGAACATTTGAATTGTTGCTTAAGGGTCATGTGGCAAGGAGACCATAGATTTCACTATTAGACTAGAATTATTTCCAAATCAGGACAAAAATGTAAACAACTTGAGCTCCCATGAAGCTTATGCTCCAGAGGGACAGTGAAAAAATGTAATGAATAATTATAAATAGTTAATTAATTACTTGATTGAGCAATGATAACTGCCATGGAGAAAAACTGAAGAGAAGGGAAATTGAGGATAATGGAAATTCCACTATCTCAACAGTTCAAGAAGAGAGCAAATCTGTGAGAAGGGTAGCCAGAGAATAGCAATAGTGAAGACCCTGGGGCAAGAACGTTTTAATGGTTTTGGAGATTGACAGGCCACAGTGGCTAGAGTAGAGGTGTAGAAGAGGGGATTTCTGGGGCAATTATGAGCTTGAAGCAATGGAGAAAGGACATTTTTGATCAAAAAGTCACAGAGCATCACTGTTTAAAATATGGGGCATGACCAGGAGCACAAAACTAATTTCTCATGATGTATAGAGGCCAGTGAGGGCAGCAGGTCCATCTCCAACCATTTCAAATCATACTCATAAGGAAGGTGTTTCTCAAAAGAGTCAGGTTTCTCTTCCACTAATAGCTGGGTCAGTAACTGTCTGCTTTTCCCTAAATCTTTCCTTTTACCAGTCTTCAAGAAGACTAGCATCCCTGACCTTGTGAGCCAAGTCAGTAGGGATTTTCAAAGAGGAAAAAGGAAAGTTTCATTGCCAGTGTTGCCTTTGACTTCACCAACTTCATGCAGTCTAAGATCTGCATTTTCAGAGAGAGTTGGCAGGAAACACACTGGCCATGTTGCCTTTGATGATTCCATTATTTATCATCCCTTAGCTTGCGTCTGCTGACATGTGTGACAGCTAAATGGTAGCTATGAGGGGGGCCCTGTGATGCTGAGGAATGACTTAAAAGCAATGAGGGGACCATGGACTTGGCTATTAGGCTAGACTTATTGCCAGCATATGGTATCCAAAGGTATCCGAGTCCCTTTACGACAGCTGGAAGAATTCTGTGATGGGGTGTACTGGATTTTATTGGCACAAATGAATGATGCTAACTGAGCCAGGGATTTCTGAGTTATGGAGATGGACTCACTGGCAAATGGGGGACCTGCAGTTACTTCTCATGCAGCTCATTTTGGGAAACATAGGTACTTTTCCCCTAGATTCAGTTTCAGGGGAATATGTCCTCTTGATCATAAAAGGCACACCAGAGAAAAGGCAAGTATGTATAATCTACCCTACTACATCCACCTTGATTTCATAGAACTAATTCCGATTAAGTCAGAAATCCAGCTGTAAAATAAGATGGTTGAGTTAGGAAAAAAGTCTCCAGATAACTAGGCACAGAAATCCATAAAAGGGAAATTATCATTACCATTAGCATGTTATTTAGTGTGGGATTTTACCATTTAAAAAGTATGTATTTAAATTGGCTTTTATTCATCTAATTATCACAACAACTTGCAGAGTATGTGTGCCAGATAGCATTACCATTGTAGAGATAAAAACAGACAACAAATATAAACAAAACAAAAGCCAATGAGCATAACATAGCCTGAACCCCAAAGTTCTAGGTCATTTCCCAAAAAGTGAAGTTTGACAAAACGAAATGCAGGCAGGCTTGGTTATATGCAGGTATTTTATCTGATGACTTTTAATTCAATACTTAGCACAAAATATAATAGAAAGATGATCTAATATTGACTTTCCCTATCCATATGTAAGCATTGTTGAAAGAAATTAGAGGAGACATGAATAGAAAAAAGTTCCATGTTCATGAATTAAATAATTAATTGTTAAAAATACCCACTTTACTCAAAGTGATCTATATATCTAATACAATTCCTATCAAAATGCCAAGTCTATTTCCATGGAAATAGAAAGAAAATAATCCTAAAATTCTTATGGTACCATAAAAAATGCCAAGTGGTCATGTGATCTTAAGCAACAAGAACAAAGCTGAGGCATCAGACTTTCTAAATTCAAACTATATGACAAATCCATGTCAATTGCATTATTGTGGTATAAAAAGACAAACAGATAAGCAGAACAGAATAAAAATCCAAGAAACACACAGTCGAGTACAAAACCAAAGCAATTAGAACATGCATATAGGTATCAATGCAAAATTGACAAGTCAATGCAAGAGAATACTGAATGTATATATAGATCCACAGACATAAGATCACCCTGTGGCAAACACAACTCTGTCATCACTTGAGGGAAGTGATATTTTCAATAAATAACACTGGAACTTTTGGATATTTGTGAAGAAAAAAATATTTTGATCTCTACCTTAATTTTAAATATTTTCCAGCTTTTCTATGATATAATTTACATGACATTGAATAAGATTAAAGCATACAACATAATCATTTGATAGTTGTTTTTTTATAATGATTACCACAGTGAGGTTAGTTATAACTCCAACATCTCTCAATAGTACTTTAAAGAGCTACTGTATAGCAACTTTGAACCTGCAATACTTGTATATACAGGATCTGTGCTGAGAAAAGATAGGGAGCAGGTGAGGAATTTCTGCAAGCAGGAACCCAGATGTCCAAGGTCTGGAAGCAGGGACCATACATAAGTCCTTCCCAATCTGATCCCCATGTTCTAGCAATGCAGGTATTCCCTGTGATCCCTCCCAAGGATTGCACAATGCTGGGAAGCTGCATTGCTCTTTGGTCCTCATCTTCCCACTGGAGAAGCTGTGGGGTTCCCTCACTGCTGCACTGTGCTGACATGGGGGAAGTGCAAACTATCAAAGTGTCTAATCTGGTCTTTTTAGTCTCTCTTATCCATGGACGTGCTTCTGCATAGGAAATTTTCAACATTATTAGTCATTCAGGAAACATATTAAACCCACAGTGAGATACTGCTAATTCTCATTATAATTACTAAAATTTAAAAAATCACTTTTTGAAGGTGAGGATGAAGAATAATTAGGACTCCTATATTGCTGGTGGGAATGTAGTAAGTTACATATTATATTTAGTACAGTCATTCAAAAAAAAGTTTGATTGTTTCTTATAAAAGCAGATATATTTTCCGTATGATCCAGTAAACACCCTCCCAGGTAGCTGCCCAAAAGAAATGAAAATTTACATTGACACAAAAATATGTATACAACGTTTATAATAATTCCATTTTTTAGTAATCAAAATTTCAAAATAACTCCAAGACCTCCTTCTACTGGTAAATATATAACCAAACTGCGATGTAGCCATATAAAGGTGTAGTATCACTCAAACAAAACAAAATCAAATGTTGATTTATATATGGCTTGGGTAAAACTCAAGAGCATTTTGTTTAGTGAAGGAAACCTGACCAAAAAGATGACACTGAGTATATCCTCATTTATATGACTGATCACTCAGGAAAAGATATGCATCACCATTAAAAAAAGGAAAAGTTGGTAAAGAAAACTAATCCATGAAAGAATGTCAATGCTATTAACAAATACATTATGAGTTGGTCAACCCTATTTAGAAAATATAAACAAAAACACCAAGAAACTTTAATCTGTATTTATCATATTGGAAAATCATTTTGTATGTTTTAAAACGTATAACACTGGTTCCTTTTTAAAAAGTCTGCAAAAATATAACATTGATAAATTAGCAAAAACATAAATATGAAACTAATAGGAAACTACTTTCATAGAGTATTATATCCAACAATGGACATCAGTCATTTCCAGAGCTGGTTCTTCCTGACTCTAAATTCCAGTGACCTGATTTACATTAGCATTCAATTTCCAAAGTATTTCAGGGCCTAGAAGGTACATATCATTATGCTAAATGTTCAAATTACAAAGAAGAATAAAGCACAACCCTTAAGGATCTCATGGTTAATAGAAAATCTGGACAAAATTAGCAGCTTAAATAACACTAAGTGTATACGATAAAGATATTTACACATTCCTAAGAGAATATGAAGGAAGAAGAACACTTAATTTAGGCTCTAATTAAAGAAGACATACCAGCCAGAGAATTGAGTTTTTCCATTTTCCACTCATAATTTATACAACACCACACAAAGGTATATTTATGTACCAGCATTTGAACATACGTCTGCCTGACAGCAGACATTTTAGACCTTTCTATTGTGCCCCCTATGATTGAGAACAGGGCTATCTACAGAAAATATCCTTAGAACTAAAAGAATGAACTCTTTGACCATCTATGAACCACTTTGGTGCCTGTGTAGAGCACAGTGAAGATATCAGATTCTCTGTGTGTTTATTCATTAACCAGTTTTGCAAAATCCTTCAAAACTGAATTGACATGATGTATGCAAAGTGCAGTGCCAGACATTTCAAAGATTGGCAAAAACAAAATTGTACTCAATGGACATCTTTACGATACTGATAGATATGATAAATATGACCAATGAAATTCTTAAGGCCAATTTCCTCTTTATTCCCTTAAACATTAGATCACATAAATGCTAAAAAAATGTTCAAAGTTCAAAAAAAGAGTTCAAAGTTCAAAAGAAAGTTTTCAGTAGCTGCTGTGCCCAACAAGAACTTGGAAAACAAATAACTTTTTTTTCAATCTCTTTCCCTAAAGAAAACAACCAAAAATTTAAAAATGATAATGAAACTACTCATTGCAATAAGTTTAAAGATAAAGCACTGATCAGGCTTTCAGGATGGAGGAGGGAAGGAATCAATTAATTTATTTTTCCTACCATAGAACAATGCATAGGTAATAGCCCATTGTGTGCACAAATTACAGCCAAGCTGCAAAAATACTGTATAATTTGAACATTCTACTGGCTTTACCCAATCAATCTCATTGCTATTCTTTCCAAGCATAAAAAATGGAAGCCTGGTTCCTTCAAGTGAAGGAAAATATAAGATCTCATTCATTGCTTCTCCATTTCTTTGTTATGATGCATTAATGCCAGCAGTATAATTGATTTCTTTTTTTCTCCTTGAGTTTATGTTCATATTTGATTTTAGAGTGATAGAATCTGCCTCTCTGAAGCTGAGATGAATGAGGTGTATGTATTTCTCTAATTCTTCATTATGTCCAAAGATGTACTCCTTGCCAGAACTGAATGCTCAGCTTTTCACACTGCTGAGGTATTTCCTAACTGCCCCTGGCACTGATAGGAATAAGCAAACAAGATACTCATCATCCTCATCTTCAGGGAGTAGGCAATAATCAGGGAGTAGGCAATAATCTCTTGCAGGTTTGCTCAGAAACATTCAGTTCAGAATCTGGCAAATGCATTAATTGCAATGATACATTGATAAGCATTTGTAAACCATTTCTCTTCAAGTGCCTGCTAGCTACACCAACTTCCAAAGAACTTATGATAGGTAGAATTCTATTGGGGTCAAGTCATGTTGGAAATGTCATGTAAATTATCATTCATTCTTACAATGTACTAGGAAGTCACTAATTACCTTCCCAGGTGAAAACAATATGACTTAACAGCTTAACTGTCAGTCCCAAGGTCACTGAAATATTAAGCACTGGAGTTGAGATTTGAATTTAGACTCATCTGCTCTCAAACCCTAGACTCACCCAAACTGTTTAAATGGATGTAGATATGACCTAAAGACACAATCCTTATCTAGGTCTTAAAAACAAAACCAAAAACTAATGTGTACCTCTCCATTGTCCCTCCCAACAATCAAAAGATTGTATTTTCCCTACATCAACCAAAAAAAAAAAAAAAAAAAAAGACGAAGAATAAAAAAGAACCAAAGTAATTATTTTTAGAATTCCTTTTAGACACCAATGGGAGATAATTTGAGTAAATACTGTGACAGGCAATGAAACCTAGTTTAAAATGATTTTGTTTTATATACCTGGCACTTTGTGAAGGTTGATTTTTACTTACTTGCTGCTAATGTTATTTAGGTGCATTGTCAGCAAGCAAATAGTAGAATATTGAAAATAGGATGCCACAGCAGCAAAAATGCAAGCATCTTTATTATTCAAGATAGTGAGTTTCATATCTAACTCTCCCTTGAAACAATACTTTAAACATTCAACGCTTTTTGTTGATATTGCATGTCATCAAGAATTATTTTTTTCTCTTTATTTCCTTGAATCTGTTGTCTTTTTTAAAATATTGGTTTATGGACCTACTCGGGCCCAAGAAATTTTCATCTTATTTCATATCCAGTAGGCAAGAACTCATAGCTGTTTTCCACTTTGTGTCTAAGGTTAAATAGTTGATAAGAGATGAATTCTAAACCCACATATTGTATTTTTAAAGTAAACAAAGATACATTTTGGAGTCAGCAGTCGGGATCAATTTGAACATATATCCCCAAGTTTCAGGGTGCTCTAAAAATAATTAGCAAAGTAAAAAGTCAGAGGCAAGAAAGAAGGACAATCAAACAATTTTTTGCTGTTCACCTCCAAAGTTTGCAGAGAGAACTGGTAAGAAAGGGGGTAGGAGAAGTAACAGATAATAGACATTATTTCATAATCACCATAATTAGCTTTGAATATTTTCTCTGGTAATGAAGAACATCAGGAGGTATCTATGCTTATATACTTCTTTCCCTTACAGCTATGAAGTATTTGTAATGAAAAAGTCAAACACAAAAAGACAACTTCAAAGAAGCATTCCTATGTGATTAAAGCAAGTCACAAATGAGGCAACTTGGTCTCTGACTTGCAAGGAAAATGCTGAACATTTCTTTGTTCATTACAAATTTCTTGAATGCCTGTTCCATGTGAGGCTTTGTATAAAGTACCAATACAAATGAACAAATCACAGAAGAGGTGGCCAGGGGATTTTAGAGTCAAGATAGAAAACAACTGAGGTGAAATGTATTTCAAGAGATTGGTATGTAGCAAGAATAAAAATGAACAATTTTGAATATAGTTAACAGATACAAATGCAACATGATATAATCATACCTATAAATTCAATATTAATTCAATGTAAATATAGTAAATAGAGAAGGGATTTTTAAGTCTAACTGAAACTGGGTAAAATGAAGACTTTCTGTCTTTACTTAACTGGATACAGCTATCTGCCTGCTTCTCTCTACAAAGCAGGCTACACACTCTTCATTAGCATTTTCACTGATCACCTTTACCATTGATATGCAAAAGCCAGCCAACTGCTCTCAGCTCCAAAAACTGCAGAAAAGAAAAACTTTAAAACACAGTTTAAACT
>PVHY01005649.1:0-81206 GCA_004024945.1 Uropsilus gracilis | reverse complement strand
TTTAGTTGTTGGTTGTTTGGCCTGTTGTTCTCTTCCGATATGTGGTAAGTGTGTGTGTAGTTTTTTGTTGTTGTTGTTTTATTTTATTTATTTATTTTTTTTACCCCGGGGCTTTCCCACTTCACTAACATTTGTTAACTATCTTGATCTTTTGCACTCTTCACCTCCCCTGCCTTCTTCCTCTTGAACTTGAAATTGCTAAACCAAGAAGCCAAGCCAGTCCCATCCCATTTATCATCTCCTGTACATTGAGCGTGGCCTTGAATTCTACTCTAAGATTGTAAAGTCAGATGATAGAGCAGAGAAAAGGGAAGAAATTGATTAATGATGAGTGGATGAGTGCCAAGGAGGACAGCAGAAGGGAGGCAGGGAGGTACGCTATGGACTTCATGACCTTGCCCCACGCAGTTGCCCTGAGTTTGTATGATCATGATTACAGATGCCTTCAATAGGACCTGTAATCTTGCTGTTGTTGTTAAATAAGTCTAACTCTTTGGATAAGCAGTTCATCAAGTAGGTGTGAAGCATTTAGAATTCACATTAATGTTTTTTTACTCCTATAACTTTAATTTCCTAAGTGAATGAAGATTTGTGTTATTATTATTATACTTTAAAGACCATCAGTCCCTGTAGTGGTTTCTGCTGATACCTGAGGAGCAGAATCCAAAGCTTTGAAAAACTGGGCAGATAACTTTGGAAGAATTCCTCACCATCCCCCACCATTTGACCTCACCTTCCCACTCCCTGCACACGCACACACACAATGACATTAATTAGTCCCTCAGTCAGGGAGTGGGGCGCTGTCAGGGTTTGGACCCTGCTGCCCAGGGGGTTTATTTTTCATCTTTATAAGGCTTTGGCTACTAACCAAGACACTGTCCTGTATTTTGTGACATGAGAAGGGGTAGCAGTCCACTCTCTCCCTACCTACACATTCCTTCAAACTGAGCTGGGAATGGGACTCGCCTGGGAACCAGGATGAGCGCTAGTGACTGATTGGTACAACGAGCTGGGTTCTGGGAACTTCTCTCACCAGCCATAATTCACACAGATGTGCAGCAAACCATTACAAAGCATGGAAGTTTGGCAAGGTGTCACCCTGCTAGCATCTCCTGTGTGCCCACATAGAGTGGACCTCCAGCAGGCTCACAGCCTGAAGCATAACATGGTCACCACACCTGGCAAGCTTTTGTTACAGGGCTGTGATGTGTTCAGCATCAGAAATAGAAGAACTTGAAAGCCATTGTAACAGTCTGCCACCCAGGGTACCCATGACCGCCCCGTGGACTCATGGGCATAGAGCATCTGAGGGGCTCCCAAAGTCCCAGGGCCAGTGCCATGAGTGTCGAGTGGAGGAACATGTGTCACAGATGTCTGGTGAGCACTTATGTCACAGCATGCTGACGTGAATGGCATTCAGAACTGAGTTCCTGTTTCTCTAAGGAACACTGGCTCACATGACATTCCCAGTACCTATAGTTAGAAGGACTTTCTGTAGTTTCTCAACAAAGCAATAAGGAAGCTATTGTTATCCTTCTCATAAGTGAAATCAGCTGTTGCCTAAGATCACAAAGTGTGTGAGCAGCAGTGTGGCCTGGCCTCAGAGCTGGCTAGTTCCCAACCCACTGAACATTCAGCAAAAGGGACATGAGCCTGGACATGAGCCTGTGAAAGAGACAGTGTCTTAAAACAGAGGGATTTGCCTCAGAAACAAAAGCCAGAGCTCTGCTGAGTTTCCTATTCCTTTCAGAAAAAGACTCCAACTGAGTGGAGACAGCGAAGGCCTCTCTGAGCCACTGGCCTGTACCACACATGAAATGACTAAAACTTATTATGCCTGAAAGGCACTTTTAATTGCATCTGGAGACAGGAAAAATAGTGCATACGATGACATAATACGAAATGAAAATAGTTAACCCTACAAAAGTGAAATATACCTGACAGACACCCCAGTGTCTAGAAAGCCCCAATTTGAAACGTCAAACCAGAGGGAATGATTATGAGAACAGTAAGGGGAAAAAAACCATACACACTCTCACACTGACACACACTCCAACAGAAGCCACGTGCAGCCTGAGGAACCCTGACTGAAAACAATTTCAGACCCTCTGATGCTTCGAAAAATTTCAGCCTTTAAAGTACAAACAGGGCCTGGATAAAAGAAAGTAATTTACCAGGTTGGGGCACTAGAGAGAGAGAGAGAAATTGTTTAACAAGACACTAAAAGGCGAGGGAGATAGTGAGGTGGAAACTGGGAGGTAGGGAAATTGTGGATAACAATACTTAGTACAAAAGGGAAAGTTCAGTCTTAGCCTTCTGAGAAATAGTCTCTTGATTGTCTACAATGGGAGAATGTGTCAAGAAAATACTGGGAAGTGTATGGAAGACAGCTGTGTGGACCTATTTTCATTTGAAAGCTTAGGCAGAAAAGTTACCTGATATAGGAGGGGTTTTTGATTATAAGGAACCCACCTCTGTCTGTGTCTGGTTCTGTCCTCTGGACTTTACACCCACACAGTCTTCCTACCCATTGAGAGCTCTCATTCTTCAAAGACACTACTGGGAGTGTCTTAGACTGTGCGGTTTCATCATTTGTCTCTAGCAGAGTTTGCGGGGTACAACAGGCAGGTAACTAACAGTCTGTAAGTGGGGAAGACAGACAACCTTAAAGTCCTGGTCTTGACCTACTTGCCATACCACTGAGAGAAAATAAGTAAAATTTAAAATAGCCACTATACACCTCTCAAGGGGGAAGGAACAACAGAGAATTGGTTTTGTTGTGTGTCTCCTATGGGCAAGACACAAATTTGGTTTCGTTTAGTCCTCACAACATGTTGATGGTGGAAGGTAGATGTTAATGGCATCATTTTACAGAAGATGAAAAAATTAAGATTCATAAAGTTCTGGGTCTCCTCGTGGGCACACTTATGGCATGTAACTGGACTCATATTGTCCTAACCACTCAATCATGTTGCAGAAATGTCACCTCCTGGCCAGAGGTGACTGGAATTGCTGGGAAGGTCAGTTTTTTCATTGAGTAACTATGCTGTTTTGACAAATGGTCAACAGGCATCAACAGGTGCAATGGATGGAGAACACTGAACAGTTCAGCAGAATGAGGTCATAGCTCTGTTTGTCCCATGTTCCATACTCCCATCTTTCTCAGATTTCTCCAAAACCCCAGACTTCAAGACTGTCAATCATCGTGCAACTGTCACACATCAAGCATAGTTTTATTCCTACTACAACACCCAGACTACAATACCTCATGCCTGTACATCAGTTTTAAAGATAAAGACAAGGCCATGTCAATGAACCTTCAAACCAACTCCAAACTCTGACTGCACCCATACTCCCCATTCTCAGGGTACTTCATGTTATTCTGTGTGTGGAAGAAGGATGGATAAGACCTTTTCCATAGTTATCTGCCCAATTCGTCAAAACTTTGGGTTCTACTTCTTAGCTATCAGCAGAAGCTACTGCAGGGACCAGTGATCTTTAAGTAGAAAAATAATATATATCTTTGTTCACTTGGGAAATTAAGACAGAGAAAAAAATAAAAAGATTACTGTAGAGTTGCAGGATAATTCAACTGATGAAAATGTTACATGGAAAGTAAGACAGGTAATAAAGGTGATGGAAAATAACTGAAATGGGGAGATCACCTCAGATAGGTGAACCAGAAAAGACCGTTGGGAAAAGGTGATAGGTCCTGAGATCTGGATAATAATGAATCAGCCAGGCAAAAATCTCACCTGAGAATCCCAGACAGTAAGAATGTTGATGTGATCATGATGATGGTGGAGGTCGTAATGGTGATGATAATGAAGTAGTAACTATTTCTTGAGCCCTTACTCTATGTTAGATTTTATTCTCAGCACTTTACCAGTACCATTTTACTTAACCAACCCTCTCACTGAGATAAGGAACTATTTAATTTCCATTTTATTGATGAGACATTGAGGCACCAAAAGGGTAGGTAATTGCCCAATGTTCTCCAGCTTGTTAAATGGTCTGATACAGCAAATACAGTGGTCCCATGGGGAGGAATATTAAGTTGTAAGTTGGGAAGCAAAATTAGGACTAGGGGAATAAAGCATGCTATGAGAGGAGGTTCAGAAGTGGCACATCCCAAAAGGGCTTGCAGGCCAAGCTAAGAATTTAGGTTTTTCACCTGATGTCAAACTCACAAATAAAATAGGTATTAACACTATGTTAGAAATGAGAGAACTGAAACCAAGAGGTTCAAGACTCCACCAAGTCTACCTTCCTGTTAGGACACAGTAGTGTATAATTTTCTTTTGTCCATTGGCACAAGTCATTCACATTCATCAAAGCCACAAATATTTACTGAGCACCTACTGTGTGTGTGACTCTACTCTGGTCTCTAGCGAGTTTTATTTTATACACAGTATTTCTGGCTCATGAAATTTTCATACATGTTGCCTCTGATATCCTTTAAATCTTTCATGAATCAATCATAACATCCAAGGGGAAATTTCCCCAAGAAGGTAGCTAATGGTTCTTTCTTCTCTTGCTTACTTATTGCACTTTGTTGAGTATGGGAGGGGTGGAATGACCTCTTTTAAGTTCACTTGTATTGTGAATCATCATATCATCATGGAACCTTTAACTCTGAGAGATAACACATCCCCAAAATCCTGACAGTGTGGATTTTGGGGGACAAATGGTGGGTAGGATATATCTGTGGCCTTAGGACTTGATCAAAGAAGTTTTCTTCCCTTCTTTCCCAACATCCTCCTTGGATTCTTCTTGTATTTTACCTGTTTAGGAAATTTGTGGACATCTTTCATATTGCTGAACAGTTTTACCATGACCCTAGAAAGGCAAGTTTTTTTGATGTTAATAGAATTTATAAACACAGGCAACAAGCTAGAAACTCCACCATTTTCATGTAACCTCTGAGCTTGGGGACTTTCAATATCTCAATAACAAATGAAAGGCAGAAAGGAAGAGTGCTTGCTTTGAATAGAGAATGCAAAATGTAGTCATAATCATGAACAGTGAGTCTTGTGCTTTGCCAGTTTCCCCAACACAAATTATGTTGCATTGGTCAAGTGTGGCTTGCAATGAAAAGCAGAAATAGTTCTTTTTAAAATATTGTTTATTTTGTTTTGTATTGTTATCTACCCCAGGGTTCTCCCACCACCTTATCACCGGTGAACCATCATCTTAGTCTTTTATGCCCCTCCCACTCCTCAATTCCCCCCCTCCCCATCTCTTGCTCTATGCTTCAATTTTGCTAAAAATTAGTTTTAAATTTTTCTTATCTGTTAGATTGTTTTCTCTTTGCCCCTCATATAAGTGAGATCATCCAATATTTCTTTTTCTTTCTGGCTTATTTCTGCTTGCATGATGCCTTCTAGCATCATTCCTATTGCCGCAATGACATGTTTGCCTTTTTTGATTGATGAATACTAAGTATTCCATTGTGTACATATACCACAACTATCTGTACCATTTGTCTATTTGGGGGCATTTGGGTTGCTTCCTGGCTGTTGTAAATAGCGCTGAAATGAACACCCTGCTATAAGTGTCTTTTGGGATTAGAGAAATGGTTCCTTTGAAAGGCGTGGAGTGGACAACCAACTACTGATTTCCTAAATTTAAAGAATACATGTGGCCACTTATACTAAAGTCCTTCATAAGCAGTAAGGTTGTCTTGATAAAATAGACACCCCTCCTTGCAATCTAAACCCCTCAAAATCCAAGCTCTTGGCCAAGCACAGTGGCACGAGCTTGTCAGTGACAGCTTATGAAGTCGCAGCAGGATCTGGTGATCATGGTTCAAGTTCCGCCCGGGGCAACTCAGCAAAACCTAGTCCCAAAACATAACTGGGCATGGTGGTGCATGCCTGTAATCCTAGCTACCTGGAAAGCTGAAGCTGGGGATTGCTTGAGTCTGTGGAAACACAGAAATGTGATCCTGAGATTCCACGGGCAAAAATAGCGAGAAAAAAAAAATCCAAGCTCTTGCTCCCTAGTAAATTTTGGATAAGATCTTAAATAAAACCTTTGTTACCCAGTTCAAGCTATTCAACATCCAAAGCTAAGGAACCAACTTGATTCACAGACTTCAATATTCTCATTATTCAAGCTCACCTTCTGATTTCTCATTCTTCACATCTGGGGACCATGTGAATAACTAACATTACGTTGTAATGTTAATAACATTAACACTACCACCTTATAGTCTAATATATACAGAAGAGAATTGGTTGGGGATGAAGTCTATGAAATTACATTTCTCTGCAAGTCAAACCCTGTCATGTATTGATTATTTTATATGGTTCACTCAAAAATTTAAGGAGGAGGGACTTCCATACCTAAGACAGACAATCATCAAACTCTGTGATATTCTATTTCCCACTCTCATTCTACCATCAATTCCTATTTAGCATCATAATAGTAAATGCAACAGCCATTCATGACCCAGTGACTCTGTGCCAGGCACTGCAGGTCACTTCATTAACCCTATCATCTCATTAAAAACTTAATTATTTATATTTGAATAGGTAATTTATTCATCATGGCATAAAATTCAAAAAGTGCAAAACCTTTAAAATGTGTCTTTCACAACTAATCCTCGACTACTCGGTTCACCTCCTTGGAGGCAGCCAGCACTGCCAGTTTTATACCTTTTACTCCTGGGATAGTCTATGCATATATAAGCATATATTGCTTTAAACACATGCATGAAGACACACACACAGCCAGACACACCCTCACATGCACACATACCAAATACTAATGTCCTATTCATACAGTTCTGATTATGCAGCTGTGGTGTTCTTTATAAAATTCAACAGAGATATATCCTAAAGAGATATCTCAGTCTAGAGATACAGCAGAATTTACTTTACCTGAGCTTCATGGCTGGATACTTGGGTTGTTTCTAGACTTTCTCTGCTATTAACAGTGATGTGCAAACACCTTTTCTTATTCGATTTGCCCAGGAACTGCTAAAAAACTAAGTTTGTAAGAGAAATTCCTGCAAGGACAGTTGCCGGGTCAAAAGACACATACACTGTAATGTTGGTAGATATTGTCCAACTGCCCAACACAGATGGAGGAACCAAGTTTCACTTTCCCCAGCAGCACAAAAAGAATCGCTATTTCCCACAGTCTCCAACAATCAAAGCTTATCAAATTTTTCTCCCATTTTTCAATACTGTAGGTGAAAAATGGTTTCTCATTTCACTGTAATCTGCATTTTTCTTATTACAAAAGAGATTTATTATCTTCTCATGCACTTAAGAGCCATTTGCATTTCCTTTCTTGTGAATTATTTGTTCATATATTTACCCATTTTTCTATTGGGTTGTTCTTTTCTTATAGGTATATAGGGCTTTATGTTTTAAAACAGTGTATACTTTGTTGTGATATAATTGAAATCACAAGTTTGCTCTTTTTTTAAAACTTTGTATAGGTTTGCTTGAGCTATTGAATTTTGTTTTGGCTTTTGTTTTTCATATGTATTAAATAAAGCAGTATTTCCCTCAAGTTTTCTGTTTGCATTTAGTATTAGTCCTCTTTGAACTAATAATACTTGTAATAATAGTAATAATAATAATATGTTCTTTTGTATTTTCTAATGCCGCTTGTAAAATTTGGGGCTTTTTAAATATCTGAATAATTGATCTAAAGCGAATTTGGAGGGTATAAAGCATGAGGAAGACCTTTAATTGACCAATTGTCCAAACACCATTTCTTGATCAATACATATTGTTCTCAATGATTTTTAATATCACTTTAGCACATTCTAAACTCCCTGCTTTAAGAACTGCTGTTGCATTAGCACCCAGCAGAATTGGTATTATATCATTAATCTTTTTTTAGATTCCTTAAATCTTTGCACTTTTTAATCTAAACTTTAGAATTATATTGTCTAGTTTAAAAGATAAATTTATTGGTATTCTATTAGAATCCTATTAAACTTACAAATTTGCATGGGGGTTCATTGATGACAGCTGATCTTTCTATGCAAAACCTAAGATAGCCTTTTCAGTATTGAAATCCTTTTATTACCTATGGTACTATTTTGATGGGGTTTTTTTCATGTTTGTGTTGAGTATACATAGATATATGTACTTGTGTGTGTGGTTTTGTATATATCAAAGTACATATTCCATTTTTAGATGACTCTGCATCTAATCTAATTTTGTTTATATTCATAAATTCGGTATTTTTATCCATTTTATAGTTTAATGGGCTTTATTTGTATTTATGAAAGTTACTGATTTCTATATATTAATGTTATACCCAGGTACCTTAAAGAATGTTCTTGGTATTTAGGAAAACTTTGTTTTCTTTTGACTTGTCTGTCCTCTTGTATGTTTCAGCTAATTTATTATATCATTTTCAATTTTTATATTTTCTTT
Organism: Uropsilus gracilis; assembly: GCA_004024945.1. Classification (NCBI taxonomy): domain Eukaryota; kingdom Metazoa; phylum Chordata; class Mammalia; order Eulipotyphla; family Talpidae; genus Uropsilus; species Uropsilus gracilis. The sequence continues at coordinate 72,804 of PVHY01005649.1, read as the reverse complement.
CTTTTATCTGATTATAATGGTTAATAACATCAGAAAAGTGTTAAATAATAGTGAAAACAGTTATCATCCTAGTCTTTTGTCTTACTTTAATAGGAATGCGTCTAGATTTTTTCATTAAGCAGAGTAATGGCATATGATTTCAGATAGACACATTTCTCATGTTAAGGTAATATCTATTCTTATGTTATTAAGAGATGTTTTAGCTAAAAAATGAATATAGTGTGCTACCCCATGTATTTCTGGTGCCCAAGGAAATGGTATTATTTTTCTCTTTTCATTAATATGGGTAAGAATATTGATTAAAAAATGGATGCTTACCTGATATAATTAATACCCATATGATATACCAGGTTTTTGGTATATATATAACCTCCTTGAGAATTCAGTGTTATTAATATTCTAACTTTAAAGTTAAGAAAATTCACACTCACGGAGACTAAGTACTAGAATAAGATCAGACAATTAGTCCATAACAGAATTAAGATGAGGGTCTAGGTTGATATTTTTTTGCATATAAATACTATACAAGATTTGCTAGATTTCTTAATAACAAATCAACATTTGTTTCCTGGAACAAATCCCACTTCTTTAGCATGTATCACACTCTAGTGTGTTACTGATTCTATGTGATATTTATTTCCAATTTCTGCATCAATATTCTAAAGAAAAATCTAATTATAATATCTTGTCTGTGTCAAGACTTTTGGTAACCCAAACTCAGGAGCACTTCAGAAGAATTTCTTTTTATCATTTTTCCAGAATAATTTTTATGACATTAAAGTAATCTGTCTTTTGGAAACTATGAAACTACCTCAGTCTAGCCCCCCTGTGAAACCATCTGGACCTGGGGTTTTGTTGTGTAGATCTAGAAAGGGGTTTCCTGATAAATTTTCTTTATTTGTTCTAGGTTATGAGTCTATTTTGATGGCTCTGTTTTCAAAATAGACTGATGGGCATTACACACATCAAGCAAATAAGATTTATTAATATAAAATTGCAATCACAGTAAATTCCAGAAAGCAGTGGGACATATTACATGAGAAGAAGTAAAAGTCATGGAGGTTGAGATGGAAGGGAGATGCAGGAAATATCTCTTCAGTGTGAGTGTAGGTTATGTGGAAGCAGGGAGCTGTCATAAGTGTAAGAAAGTAAAAGAAGGTGTATATGACCAGAACCCAAATACCAAGTTGGGGATCTTGGTTCAACCTGAGGCTGTGGAGGTGATTTGGGTCCATATAATATTAAAAACTAACTCTATCTCAACTATAAGAATACAATAGTGATACCAGATGGGAAGAAAGAGGGAAGGTGAGTAAAAGGAGAAGGGGGGAGAGAGAGACAAGAGTCAGCACAGTGATGAAAGAAGGAAACTAAACTTCTGTTGACAAATATAATGTAGAGTAGACAGATATTGATTTATAATGCTGTACATCCAAAGCTTTTATAATGTTATAAACCAATGTTATTTCAAAAGATTTTTTTTTTTTTAGTTTCCCCTAAAGCAATGGGAAACCATGGAAGGGAAAATGACTTAGAGAAGTGGGTGTGTTGGAAGGATTTCAGGAAATACAGTGTACTTGGTGATTAGTTTGGATAAGGAATATGAGCAAGATGGAGCCGTCAACTCCAGCTCCTAGTTTTGGGCATGTGGAGCGGGCAGTTTGCCGGCCTCCTTCCCTGAGGAGGGAGAGGAAGAAATTTTTGTATAGGTTGGACATGGGTGGGTTGGTGTAAAAAGATGCTAAGTCATCCTTTTTGTTTGACTAATTTTGGATATGTTAAGTTGACGGCCTTTGAGACATGAAGAGCTATTTAAAAGATAGTTGAATATGAGTTGTGCATCTTCTTCATATCGATTAACTAAACTTGAGGATTATTATAAAGGATGAAAACCAGGAAGAAAATAAAAAGAGGGTGAAGAGAGGCTGGAGCATAGCTTTAGCACTGCAAGGGTGTTAATTCTGGAACAAGACCATCAACCGAACATTTTATTTTGCTACCCATTGAGATTCCCTGGCAGGGTTTCTGCAGATTCTGAAAGGAACAATCTGCAGATCTTCCAAAGAACAGCCCTGATTTGGGGCTTTTAGGGACTCTGTGGGTGTTTCTCCTTATGGAAATACTTGCTATCTAGGGTCAGGTCTAAAATGATGTAACTGCCTGCTAGTTTTTCTCTTACATTGTTTTAGAATCTGAGTGGATGTTTTTAAATGCTTTTTATAATATTATGGTTTGTGACATGGTGCATGCACCCAAAGAGCCTCTCAAAACATGACAGAGGTTGTTTTATTTTTAATACAAAAATGTTCTCAATGTTGAGAGGCACGTGCAGAAGCCAGATTGTCTGTTTATTAAGTTTCTGCAGATCCTTTCAGAAAGGCAGTTTTCCACAGTGTGACTCTCTGGAATAATGTGTGGATCTTATAATATTAACGCATAGAGTTATTTTTAACATCTTTTTAACAAAGATTAAATTAAGTTTTCATGACATAGCATTGTCCCAGAAACTCTGGAATCTCCCTCTCCAAAATTTGACTGAAGTGATATTCTTGGGTTTTCCTTCTTAAAGTATGTGGTAGACATTAATAAAGTTATACTTTATTAGGTATAACTATAGATTAGCAAGGAGATGGCTTCATTTCAATAAGGAAGTTATAACCATGGGTTGCTGTAACTATATTTACATTTTGATTTAACTTTTAACTACACATGTTCACTTAGGTTTTGTCTTATTAGTGGTTTTTCACCCCTTTGGAAACCATTATTTCCTTGTTAATTTCCCAGTGGCTTTAGGCAGTTCCTAGCTACAGCTATGATGGTGTGGATAAGCAGTCTTTATTGTACATGGTTTTATGATGGAGAAAAAAATATTTTGATATACTTAAAATGCTGATTACTAGATGAATGCAAAGGAATTGGCATTAACTTTGATAATACACAGAGCAGTCTTGTATTGAGCACCCATTCTATCCCAGATCCTGGAGTTTATAACAATAAAGATGTGTTGCTTGCTTTTACCAAGTTGACAGTGATAATCAAAATATATTGATCACTTACTAAGTGCCAAGCATTCATTGCTCTTGTCACAAATGTTTATAGGGTGCCTGGTGGGTGCCATGGCTAGAAATACAAAGACAAGCAGGAAAGGTTGCACTACTGTTCTCATACACTCGTGGTCAAGTAGAAAGGCATTTACCAATTAATCACACACATACAGGTATGTAAATTTTGACTACCTTTGAAAGAAACATAACTTTAGCAGTGACTATAACAAAAGAAACTCACCTCCATTCTGGAGATGGTGCTACTTAGACTGAATTGGTTTCAAGTAGGAAGGAACAGGCAAAGAGCATTGTTATGACAAAGGGTCCATGGCATGAAGAGAAAGAAATCAGAGGCTGTGGAATGGAGTGAGCTAGAGGTGGTATGCCCAGGTAGGTGGGCAGGGAAGAGGTGGGTAGCAGATGGCACAAAGCCTGCTAGCTGTGTTTCAGAAGGACTTGATGGAAAAGGAAGAGACCACCATCATAGCTGCACACCCCTCAGGTACCTGTCATAAGACTTTGTGAGCTCAAAAGAAGAACCATGCTGTTGGAGGATCAGAGAAGTTTCCTGGTAGAGAAACATTTGAGCAGATTTTTTCAAATGAACAGGAGTTTGGCAACCTAGAAAGGAGAGCATGACCACTCTAGGCAGAGAGAATAGAAGGTGTAAAAAAGACCAGCTGTTGTGGTCTGCATATTTGTGTCCCCATCACATTCGTATGTTGAATCCCCTACAGGTAGCAGTGTTATGAGGTAGCTCCTTAGATGGTGCTTAATTCAGGAGGGTGGGATCTCATGAAAACTCTTAAAAGGAGGTTCCAAGAGATACCCCTCACCATTTGACACTGCCAATAGAGTCTGTCATCTGCAGATTAAAACAATCCTCCCAGACTGTGACATCTTGACCTTGAACTTCTAACCTGCAGGACTGAAAAATGAATTTCTGTTTATAAGCCACCTTGTCTCTAGTAGTTTATTATAGCAGCCTAAACAGACTAAAGATACCTGCAAACAAAAAAGAATATGGTATAGGGCATATAGGGCATAAAGTACTTAGGTGTGGTTAGAGTGTCTATAGTGTGTGTGTACATATATATACATTTGCACAGTGATTGGTGTGGTAAATGTTAAAGGATACATCTAGAAATTCACATTGGAGTGTTAGCAAACACCATCTGCCATGCTAAGATATTTGGACTAACCAATGTCAATAATATATATCTGTAGGTGAGGGACCTCTTGTAAACGCACAATTGTATTTCAGAATATTCTTTTCTCAACTGCACTATTATAATCACTTGTTAAAACTTCTAATGCTGGTATATCCTGGGTGGAATGAAGCTGAATCTGTGTTAGCACTCACCCAGATGACAGTACAGATCACAGCTCACTAGTGATCCCAATGCATGGTCACACTTGAGAACCCATGGTATGGAGAGATTCCTTGGCTGCGTGGCAAAGACCAGAGGCAGAAGAGGTCAGAAGACTTCCATCTTGAAGAGATGGTGAGAACTGCAGAAGCAGCACCCCTGGGAATGGAAAAGGAGAGAGGTTTCAGAGACTTTCAGGCTGTTGAGTGGCAGTAGTAACAGAGGCCTGCTGAATGTGATGGAGAGGATGATAGAGACGAGACAAGGAGGTCTAGTTCCTAGCTTCTGATGGTGGTGTTATAACAAGACAGGGGTGGTGAAGATCTTGAGGGTATAGTTAGGAAACTCCCCTCAACCTATTTATTACCCAGTGGGGTCATCTAAGCCAGTCATTAAAGTGTCAGGCCTCAGTTTGCTCAAGTGTGAAATGTGGGGATAGCAGTAGTACCTCACTTGTCATGAGAACTAAATGAGCTAATTCACACAAAGGACTCAAAAGAGACCCTGATGCATCAGGTGTCCTGTAAAAATACCATTTCTTCACCATTAAGAGCAGCCCAGACAAGCCGGGCACAGTGGCTTGTGCCTATAAGCTTCAGCCTATGAAGTGGCTAGGGCTAGGGATGGCAGTTCGAGTCCCACCAGGGGCACGTAGTGAGACCTAGTCCCAAAAGAGTAGCTGGGCAAGGTGGCATGCACCTGTAATCCCAGCTACATGGGAAGCTGAGGCTGGGGGGGATTGCTTGAGTCTGTGGTACCCTAGGCAGAGTGAACCTGGGGTTTCACAGGCAAAAATAGCAAGACCTAGTCTAAAAAAAAAAAAAAAAAAAAAAAAAAAGAGCAGCCCAGACAGGGACAGAGCAGAATATTTTTTAAGAATGATCTTCAACCCAAGGAAACTGATAAGAAAAGAAACTTTACAGATGCAGGTCTTGGGTAATTGCTTCACTAGTACCTCTTAGTGACTGTGTCATCTTGGTCAAGAGTCAGAAATGGCAATACTTCTCTGCACCTCTGTTTCCTCCTCTATAAGTCATAAAAATGTCCTATTTCAAGAAAGTTACTGAGAATATTAACTCCACCAAAAGAAAACCCTTCTTTGTCTAGTACCCTGAGAAAGAATATTTCCTGTTTGTTTTAATTCTCCCTATGCTGCTGAGTTTGATTTGTGAGTATTTATTATACATATATGTATCCAGAAAATATGTGTGTTTTGATTTCCTATTTTTAAGTATGAAATAAATGGTTACAGTATAATACATAACCTTTTACAGGTTGCTTTTTTACTCAACAATATGAATTTGAGATTCATTTATGGAAATTCAAGTAGTTCTCAATTATTTCAACCACTCTAAGGAGTTGTACTATAGGAAAATACCACAATTTTTATATCTATTTTGGTATTGATGAACATTTGAATAATTTCCAACATTATTGCTATTAAAAGTTGTGCTGTTAAGAACATCCTTCTCTAAGTTTCCTTGGCTTCTAAACCTCAGAAACTTGTGTGCACAGTTTCTCAAGGTGTACAGAAGTATAGATTAATGCCACATGTACCTGATGCTTTGTCTTCCAAAAAGATTTAACTAATTTATTCTCCACCAGGAGTACTTGAGAGATCCTGTCACTCATTCTTGTCAATGTGAATAGTGGGATTTTTACAATCTTATTTGTATAAATTGATTTTTCATTGTTGTTCTCCTTTACCTCTTGTATATTGATATAATTTACTCGTGTGATAAAAGAAGTCTCTTGGAAACACAAAATCACAACTAATTTCCATCTAGGGAACACACCCTTCCTTGATATCTGAGCATTCAGTCACTCATTCATTGTAAAACTTTGCCATTTTAGATTCTAGAGATAAAAGATTAATAATACATGCTTCTAAACCTCAGAAACATATGGCCTTGAGTTTAAGACAGAAGTGCGAAATAAATAAAAAAGGATAATAAGCACATCGATAATTATTATCAGAAGAGAAAAACATCATAGAAGCAGGGGAGATTGATTCTATCAGGTCTCAGTAGGTAACCTGCAGAGTTAAAGATAAATAGGGTTGAATTGGTGTATGGGTAGTTCAGTAGAAGAATTCTTGCCTGCCAGGATAAATAGTTTTGAATGAAATGATCCTTGGAAGTAAATATCAATATCCCATATCCATGAATAGAAAGTGAGACCTAAGAGGTTTATCATGATTTACTTGGGTAAGTAAACTGAAGAAAGGACTTAAACCTAGATCTCTGACTATTATACTAGTACACCCCAAGCTAGCACAGTAGCTAAGAAATCCCAGAGTATCAATTGATACCAAAATCCTGTGTACATGCTGAGCAAACTCTGAAATTACAGAAGGGCCTAACACAAGGTGACTCACTCAGATAGCTGGTTTGATTAAAACATTGTCTGAATGTTCAGTTGACATCAGTCCTTCTGCCAAAACCATTAAATTTTTGCTGCCTAGCAGCAAAATATCTTGTGATTATGTGAAAAGAACTACTCTGTCAGCAGGAGTCTGCCATATTTCTACTTCAGAGTTTAGTTTAATGACTCTAGGTCCAGGAAGAAGAGCATTTTTGAGGCTTTTAGGATCAGTGAGTGAGACACTGTTCACTGAGTATACTTGGTTTTTACTTTGCTGACACAGATGGGTTTTCACAGAAGAATGCCCTAACTTAGAGTAGAAGACCAGCTTCTTGGTTGAGTTAGAAGGGGAATGGACAAGCAGAAAAGTAGAAACAGGAAAATTGGTCAACTGATCATTTCAAATTTTCACACAAAATTTGACAAGATTTAGACCAAGGTGGTGGCAGCAAAGATCTTCTGGATCATCTTAACAAAATCAACCTAAAGCACTTCCCAATACGCTGTATGTGGATTTTAAGAAGGGAAAAGTTCCTGTTATTTTCCTGCTCAGTCCTCAGAACGTTGTTGAAGGAACCAGTAGAAATGACCTTATGAGAGTAGAAACCTGATAACAATATAGTTTACTCCCATGAACCAGACACTTAATTTGTCTCTATGATCAATTTGTCATCAATGCTTACCACTGAGTTTCTCTGAAGACTAAGTTTCCCTGAAGACTGGGTAAGCATTAAGATGGAACTAGAAAACACTGAAAAGACAGTAAGGGTGAAAAGTACTCCATGATATTTAGAAAATGCAGTGAGTAGGAGAATGGTGAATATCAAATTCACCATTGAATAAAATGGCATCCAGACTTCACAAAGGCCTTAACTTTCCAACACTGCCAATTCACACAGGATATCACACTTCTGTTTTCTACACTCGATTCCAGGCACAGGATTTTGTGTCTTGTTCTATGCCCTTAATTTTCTAGAAACCCTATTTCTTGCCCTTAATCTGCTCTGCCATTGGCATGCTTTGCTATATTCTTTGTGGGATACACTCTGCATATAATCCATCAGCAGACAACAGAGTGTTCTACCTTGAGACAATCTAAATAATGAGTGACTATTTACATTTTCCAAAATGATTTCACCCAATTGCTAAAACAGGGAATTTTAGACCAGTGATTGGGTAGCCAAGATCCCTTTTCAGACCTACCCTGTCTATCTCTGGCTGAGTATAACGAGTTGCTAAACAAGTGGCTATTCATTTCACAGAGCTCCCCTGCTTCTCCACCATATGCAGACAGTGTTTCAAGTCCTTAAAGTACAGAGAGAAATGAAAAAACACAATCCCTGCTTTCTAAGAACAACTTGTTAGGGGTCGCATATGGAATGAAGAAGAAATGGGAGGGAAGAGATTGATAGCGATCTGTGAGGCTAGCCTACAGAAGGGGATCCTGGGAAGTGTGTCCAAGTCCCACTTTAATGAAGTTGTGATGCTCCTTATATACACCAGCAAGGAAATGTTACAATGATGCAATGGGGAAGTAGCAAAACTATGTGATATGCAGCAGGGAGGATGAGGGAATGTGCCATATAACAGGAGAATTTAACCTTTGGGGGCAACAGCCATTACTAATAGGTCATATGTCTCTTGGGATATTCCAAAGAGGTTAGGAGACTATGTCACAGGTGAGAGACCAGCAATCGACCACCGTCTAGTGTGCCAGAGGGGGCTAGAGAGATAAGAGGTGTTCCTCTTCTGAAGCTCCATCTCTCTGCCTACTTCCGTGTTCCACAACAGCTCAGCCAAATAGACAGATTAATGAACAGAGCTTTCTCCGAGCCCAGGGGATCAGAAGAAAGGATCAGAAAGAGACGGGTTCTAAGCTGAATCTATACTGGGAAGAAAGGTGGGAGAGCAAGCAAGAATAAAGATAAAGGAAGGGTGTTCAAGATGAGAGAATGGATTTGAGTTTGGTTAGAGCCACTGGAGAAAGATGGGCAAAATTAGAGCCAAGTGGTAGTTTCTGGAATGTGGGCTTACTGGACACGTGGGCAGAGATACTGTTCAGATTCATCAGCTCATCTTCTGAGCTTTCTTCTCTGGATAAAGGTAAGGCCTTGTTGACCCTGAGTTTGATCAAGAACTCAAAGTTTCAGATGCTTTACAAGAATGTATTGTTTGATTATTTTATTTAAAAGTATAGAATTTGTACTTTTTCTTCTGTGCTGGGCAGTATATTAAGTTCTTTACAAAGAGTAATTCATTGAATCCTCGTAAGTCCCTTTGATGGTTAGTACCATTGTCCTGGGTACCATTATGCTGGTGAGAAAACTCAGGTAACAAGAAAGAAAACTTGGTCCTTCCCAGTACCTGAATAAGAACTCAAGGCCACACTTTCAGCTCTCAGATTCCACATTCTTAGCTCCGATCTTGCTACTGCCTCTGTAGGTGGGACTCACTTTGAATGGGATAACAGTTCTATGATCACAGAGTGAGTCCTAAGTCTTCAGTCTCAACAGCAGAATCAGCCAGGCACAACCAAGAGCCTAGACTGGACTTGTGTCTGATAAAGGTGTCTGGAAGACACCCCAGAGGAAGTGGATCTGAACTTAGACAAGGGGACTGCACTGGAGCCATGGAACAGAGTCCTGAGATTTAAAGTGGCCTTCAGGGCTCAGTGAGTTTATTGCATTAGTTTCATAAGGCTGTTATAGAAAATTAGTACAAACTTGCTGGTTAAAACCCACTGAAATTTACTCTCTCAAGGTCCCAGAAGCCAGAGTCATCACAAAGGCATCAGTGCGGCCATGTTCCCTAGAGGTTTCTGAGAATAGTCCTTGCTTGTCTTTCTAGCCTGTTAGCCTTAGACACTCCTTTGCTTGTGGTCACATTGTAAACTTCCACCTCTGTCATCATAGGGTGAGCTGACCTTTGGATGTCTCTTGGTCTTCTTCTTGTAAGAATATTTGACAGAGTTGAAGAACCACTTTGAATCCAGTTTGATATCATCTCTAGGTCATTAACTTAATTACACCTGCAAAAACCCTATTTCAGTGTGCATTCTAAGGATCAGGACTTGACTGTATTTTTGAGGAGATGCTATTGAATCCATTCTAGTGGATGAGTTTTTCCTGAACTCTTGAGCAAGGAGGCAAATAGACATGGAGCGAGAGTTGTGGCAAAGGATCAACACTGAGGGAAGAGGCAAATGAAGATCCCAATGACATCATCAGAAATGAAACAAGGTGTCCAGAAATGGAAGAGGTGTCCTTCTGTACCAGAAGGGAGACCTGGAACCCAAGGGCAGAGTAATATATATGTCCAGAATGGCAGTGGCAACAATGTCAGACACCCCTGAAAAGTATGCCCATATATGTGATGGGTTAGCAAAGAGGAAGCTTTTGGTGACCCTCAGAACAGTTTGGGTTATTTTGTTGTTTTTGTTATGATATGTTTCCCAGTTTGGCAGTGCTAACAGGGAAAGTCAGCAGCCTGGAGCTGTACTGGGTGGGTGCTGTCATACCATTTCTAATCGTTAAATGGTGTGATACACATTAGCAGCCTAGAAAAATCCAAATGAGGACAGTCTTATATTCTTACACTATAGCATCCTCTTATGCATGCATCAGAGTATGTTTTACATGCCTACTCTCATGCAATATATTGAAGTGTGGATAAGTGAATGACCGTGTCTATCTAAGGTAATTATTTTTGATGACAATATTTTGACTTTCCATTTTCTTTAAATTAGTTTTACATGGTAGGGGGCCAATTCACATTTTAGAGTTTGTTCAGAAACTCTCTTAATTGTGCCTTCAAACCTGCCTACCATGCTCATGAATATCAAAACTCAGTACTATTTTGGATAGCATGACATGATGCTGTTTCTATGTCTCCTTGCCCTGATATGTGTGCACTGGTGTCCACTGTGAAATGGCAGGGCAGGGATCTGATCTCAAGTCGAGTTTGGATGCTTAAAAAAATTTGCTTCTTTTATCTGCTCGTCTAAAATAAGAATGTAACTTTTCTTACAGTTACCAGAGTTCATTTCAATTAAATCTTAATGAGGAAAAATGAGATAAATGGGTCCATGAGCATTACTTCTCAGACCTTTTAATTTTTATAAATTCACTTGCAGAGTTCGACTTATCCAGTTGCAATTATTTCATTTGGCTCTTGGAATTTCACCCGGATTGCATACGGCGGGTGCCAGAGGCAATCATCTGCTTCAGGGCCTAACTCTTGTGGTCATGTTATCCATCTAAATCTATAATCGGAGAGGGGGCATGCTAGAAAGGTGAAAAGTATCATTTGTCACAGCATTCTTGCGTAAAGATGGCTGGGGCTTGGGGAATAAGGTGGTAGGGGCAGTTTTTCTCCTCATTAGCTGCTTTATTTGTAACTGCAGGGGCTGTCAGAAACATGGACTTAATAACCTTCAAGTTTTCCTGCATTAATATAAAAAAGGTTGCATGAATTTTGGCAATTCATTGTCCCCATGAGGGTACGGGAAAGACTTTTGCTGGTGAATACAGAATAGCCCTTCTTTGGGGAGCTCTCAGCTGAATTAAATATATAATTGAAATGGATTCATCTAGAATGAGACATTTATGCTGATCGTGTACACGTTTTGATGATTCTGAACCTTCACTTAGAGTGCCTTTTCAATTCTCCATGGGTAAAAGTTAGAAGGAAGCACCACAGTGTTATTAATATAATAACAGAGTGCAAGGGATGCATTTTGTGCTTAGATGTGATTATCTCTTTATCCGCTGTGTCTTTGTATGCATTGTGGGTTCACGAGCAATGTATGGTTCTATGTAGAGAACCAGAAAATATCTAGCCTGCAGGATCTCAGACTAACAGGGAAAGAAGAGAAGAAAGGAAAGATGAAAGAAGGGAGAAAGAAGGGGGGGGAGGGGGAATAAGGGAAGAATCCAGGAAGGAAGATCTTGCAATCCTTTCTTTAGACACAGTTTATATTGCCTTTTTCTCTTGATTTATGCTTTCCTGCTTTCCTCCTCCCACACCACTGCCCTTTCTCAACCTCTTGCCCCTGGACTCAGACTATAGATTTCTTCTTGTCTCTTTTTACACCAACTTCATAGGAGAGCTTACCCATGCCTTGCAACACACTCCCTATGCTGACAACTACCTAATGTGTATTTCCTCCTCTACCTTCCTTTAAACTCAGCCTCATGCCACCAACTTTCTGCTCAACACTTCCACCTGTAATCTAACAGATTCATCATTTTCCTCTATTCATAATTGAGCTGAATCCCCCAGCCTTCTCTAACTTGCCTTGTTTACCAACCCTCAGATCATTGTGTGGGCATTTTCTCTAACTCCCTTCTTCATCTCACAGCCTCCATCCATTCTGGAGGGCAATCCTACTACTTCATCTTTGTATTCCCTTGAATCTTATGCCTTTGCACCCCTCTACCAAACCAATCCAATGGGCTCTTCTTGCTTCCACTTAGTTGACTCTTCCCACAGCACCTAGATTTGTCATTTTAGGCTTAAACTGAAGAAGGTTGCAACACTCTGCTCAAAAGTCTGCAGTCTTCCCATCTTAGAATGAAATCCAATCTTCGCTTTGTTCTTGAGGATCAAATGATCTGGATTCCAACGACACCACCACCACCACCATCCGCCTTCCCCTCCCCCCACCTCCAACAAGGGCTTTCTCATCTTCAGATACATCAAGCTTGCTCCCCACCTTTGAACTTGCAGTCCCCACTACCTGGACTATTTTCCCCCTGCATGTTTATAGGGTTCTCTCCTTTTGAATCCTTTTCCCAATCACCCCCTCAGAGAAATCCTCCATGATCTCCTCTCAAAAACAACTAACTTGCACTTTCTCCCTTTACTAGATTCTCTTCCTTCATTGAGCTTAACATTTCCTAATTTGTTATGCATGTTTGTGATTTATGGTTTCACTCTTGTTACTAACTTGTAAGATCCAGGAGAGCAGGAATTTAATTTTGGCCCAGTGCTGTATTTCAAAGTCTAGCTTGGTATCTGGTACATAGGGGTACATCAGTCACTATTAGAAGAGAAAGAGTAATTGAGAGATGAAAAGAAAGCACCTTCTTACCTAAAGTTGCTGCAAATTCAGTGACAGCGGAGGAGAATTGGTACTGTGGGTAGTGGGTATAGTGTGGAAACAAAAATTTGAAGAGGTATAAAGAGGTGCTTCTAAAATATATACAGTACTACAGACAACTCTACCACAATTAGAAAAATTACTTTAAAATAAAGTTCAGTAACAAGAGCAGGTCAGTGAGAAGGATGCTTTTTTCAAAAATCTGAGTTCTCCAAGTTCAGGATTGTGTTTTAGATGTCAACCCTTGATTTTAATATCCAGAAGGAAACTTCCAATGGTCTCTTTTTGCACTTTTAGTAAGATCTGAGTTTTTCTTTTTTTAATATTTCTCTTCTTGTGATACTGAATTTGGGGGTGGCTCTCCCATGTTAACTTCAGATCAAACTTGTACTTTCAATGATTTCATAGTATTATATGGATCTACCATTATTTTTAAGACAGCTTTCATCCTTCTAGAAATTTAGGTTATTCCTTTTACTTTTTTTGCTGTGAGAAAACAATGTTTCGATGAATAGCCTTTATAATCTTTTCGTATTATCCAAACATCTTTATATGGTGGCTAAGGATAACTTTTCATGGGGACCCAGCCTTTCATCACTTCTCAGCCTACAGGAGTTACTCTGGTCCTCATCAACCAAATCAAGTCATCACCTCTGCCCCGTCCACTGGGACACTCTCCTAGATTATGACATAACTGTACCATTCTCCACTGTAATCTCTGAAAGACCTTTACCAACCCTGCCATCCCCATATCTTGCCATTTTCTATTATCTTATCTTCATGAAATGTATCCCTATCAAAAACATCATGTATAGTTCTTTACTTTTTAGTCTTCCCACTTTAGAATCTAAGATTCATTTGGTCAGGGGTCCTCCCTTCTCTGTTTTATTACAGTCTGCTAGGGGCCCTCTCCTCCACCAGGTAAATGTCTTGTCATTATTTGCTTAGTGAATGAGTAAATACACTGCCTTCTGAAGCACTGGCCTTTCCTCTGTTCTCCTGCCCTCCTCTGATAGCACCACAAATGACAGATGTTTACAGATGTGCTGCTACATGCATGATTGTGTGCTAGGTACCTGCAAATCAGTGGTCACCACAGTTCTTAAAAACTGAGTTTGGAAACACTCATAGGAAACCAGACAGGTGAATCTCTATTTCTTTATATAGTAATTTTTTTCAGTAGAGGCTCCTCACCCAATTGCTTGTACTTTTCAATTCCCACACAGCATTGTCAGCCTTACTATGTATGATAACCAAATTACCAAAATGTGGGTGTCATTTACCTTGTATATTACAGGTGAGATTTAAAGTCACCCATGTAACATCCCCCTCTTCTACTACTAGCTCTCACTATGCTTTCTGGTGGAGCTGTGGGTGAAGTGGTAACTGCTGTGCTAGGAGTTGCAGATATTACACAAACTTTTTCTGCTGGGTGCCCCAGGTAGATGACGTGCACTGAACCGTCTTCCTTTATGTCTGTCTCAGAAGAGAAAGAAAAGAGTCAGCACCCTGATCACAGAGACCCTCTTGGTTTCCCCAGCTCCATACCCCAACACAGCTATGCAAATGGTCAATTTCTACTGTGCAGTAAGCGTGACAATGCTGTCTCACAGCTTTTTGTTATTTTGTTCAATCCTTTTCTGCTGATTTGGTGAACATTACTATTTCTTTGTTCTGTAGTTGACCCAGCCTCTCATGTCAAGCACAGAGGTGTTGTTGAACTGAGAAAAGGGATTTACATTTTCTTCATTTGGGGTAAAAGTATAAAAGGTGTCCAAGACTGAAACACCTAATCAGGGGATCAACTGACATTAAATGATAGTACTGCTAAAATCAGCAAATATCTTGGGAGTCTCAAAACTTCCCCAGCAAAGTGCTCCCTTCTCATTGGAATTTGGTTTGATGCTCATCTCTGGGAACCAAGCTCCTTGTGAGAATGATATTTTTTTTCTAAATGAATGCCAACACTCTCCTCTCAAGGAACTTACACTCAGGAGGAGAGCAACAAATCATTGGTGAACAATTCTTGAAAGATATACCCAGAGAACCTAATTCATTCAGTGAGGCTGAAAGCAAATAGAGGGGAAAGAACTGAAGGGAAAGAGAATAAAAAGATATATAATTGATTAGAGGTCTTGATATGCTGGGCTCAATGATTCACACATTTCTGTGGGAGAAGTAAGAGTCTCTGAAGACTTCTGGACAAGAAAGAAAAGTTGTCTCAGCTGGTCTCCAGACATAGAAGATGAGCAACACCCTGCTTGCAAAGGTGTTTTCTGGAATATTTTTATTTCTCTCTATTTTCCACAATGTATGTGTGAATCTAAGATGGAGACTAGGAGGAGGTAAGAAAGAAATGCCAACATTTTGAAAACTACAACAGTCAGACTGAGGTATTCTAGGTTAAAGTGAAGATAAAACCCCAAGCTGCCTGTTATAACCCAATAAATACTGTTTCTTGCTTTGTACAGTTCAGTTTGCTTGACCATCCTCCTCCATCTTGAAATAATACCATCTGGAAAACACAATGCCCAAGGTTACTGCATCAGGGGAAAAGTAATTCTCTACTTTAGCCTAAAGTGACACCTCACTTCATGCCATGAGTCAGAGCTGGTCAAGTTATCGCAACTCAACTCCAGGAGAGCACATGGATAGCCAACAATCACTCTGCCAGAATACCCATGAGCTGTTAGTGAATCTGATTAGTGTATTTTCCTTATTGGATAACAAATAACAGTGAACTTCTGAGTCCAAATGGAAAGACTGTTGTATGACCATCCCCTGCTGGGGTGGTTGAGTAAATTGAGCACAAATTCACGTTAGCAATTCTGTGTAACACAGAGATGATAGTCCTTCCTGTCTTGCTTCTTCACAGGATCAAATGATCTACTGTTACTTATGTGATTGTGTCTCATAAAATGCTACACATTGTGCAAATCTAATCTATTATCGTCATCACCATGGTTACCAAAGTGGAGGAGGGCAGAGCTGGGTCTTGTATGTGTATGTGACCAGGGAAAAGTAAAGTACCTATTTATCCTTCTCATTTCATTCCTCTGCTTTTCCCTCTCAACATCCTACACTCCAGCTTGCTGAGCTCCCAACAACCTCCCATATGCCTGATCCTGCCCAGGCCTTTGTAGGCCCTTGTCCTTCTGCTTACAAGTCCATCTCTCATCTGCACAGCCTTCCTTCAACTCCAGAATCCCCACATGTCCCTCAGAGCTTAACACAAAATCCCCCAGTCTTCCAAGATTGCCTTGACTCCCAACTCTAAGACAATTTGGGGCTCCTCCCTACATCATGTCCCGTTGTAAAACTTTGCCTACATCTGTCACTTAATCATTTACATGTCTGTCTTCCCATCCCCAAACTGGGAGCATCTTCTGATCAGAGGCTGAGCCTTCTACCTGCAAAGAACATGGACTCCATTCTAACTCAACCACTGCCTGGCTGTTGTGATCTCAGACATGTTGTTTCATCTGCCTTTGTCTCAGTTTCCCCTATATAGCAGGAGCATGGTAAAATAACTCAGGATCCTCATGATTATTAGATAAAGTCAGAGAACTTAGGAATAGCAACTGGTGCCTAGGAGGCACTGGATAAAATATCCATTGAATGAATGAATGAATGAATGAATGAATGAATGAATGAATGAATGAATGAATGCATGTATGAATGAATGCATGAATAAGTGAATGAATGAAAGATGAACTGACTCAGCTTCATGAAGTGGCATGTCATAGATGAGGATACTGAGACAGGATTTTGGCTCAAAGTCAACAGCTTGTTTGAGCTGAATTACTCGTCCTTTAACTGCTATCTGTGAAAGAGTAAGCGCTCCTTAAACCTGGTTGGATCCAAAAGTGAGTCAGAATGGTGGGAAGAGAAAAGGTATGTTGAATGGTTTACAATCTATATATAGTTTGTTTATGTAGGTTCATACCTCTTCAGATGTGTGTTGCAATTCCACATCCCCCACCTAGGCACACATTCCATTGGGCCCCTGCCCATTTTGTTCCACCCCCTGTGTTCATTGGAGCACCAGTCACAATGGAAACAACCCAAGTGCTTGATGACAGATAAGTGAATTATGAAGACATGTCATATATACATGAGGGAAGGTCTTTATGATAGAGGCAGAGCCACCTTTGTGAGTCCACAGCATTGGGAGCCCTTGCAGAAGCTTCCTCTGAAACTGTCTAGATCCCATCTGGGTCTCACATCCTTCTCTTCACTGGGATTTCAGCCAAGCTCTGCTCTCTAGAATCCAACTAGAAAATGAAAATAGCAATCCTAAAGCATTTTTCATCTATCAAACTGGCAATTATTTTTTTAATGGTAATACAGTTACCACATAAACCAAATGAGTTGGAGGCATCGACCCCTGTGTAGTCAAAAAAATTTCGTAGTTAAGTTTGACTCCCCCCAACTTAACTACTAACAGGCCACTGTTGACCAGACACTTGATCACTAACACAGTCCACTAGCATATCCTGTATGTTGTGTGGATTACATGCTGTATTCTTACAGCAATGTGAGTAGGGAAAACAAAACATTACTTAAACAAAGTAGGGAAAACAAAACATTACTTAAACAAACACCAGGAAAAGTACATTTACAGGGCTGATTGGATTTGTCAATGCCATTAAGTTTATGTTGTGTGCTTACAAGACGATTGGCATGTAACTAGATCCATGCACTTGAAACCGTGATGTCCAAAGATCAACTATGCAAAGTATTTATGAAGATCATGGAGCAGATGTCTTTTTAAGCTGCTGGAGGAATCTACATTAGAACAGTCACATGCCAGTGCTTTGTTTCCCCACTCAAGGAAGACATAGACCTCTAACAGAGCCATGGTGATAAAACATGCCAACCCATGCCAGCACCTCCCGGTACCAGAGCTGGGGTTCCTACAACCCCAGAGGATCCAAGACAGAAGGTGGATATGGCAGGCAAGACCCAGGGGTTGAAATTTGGATTCTGAGACCCTAAATGCAAAGGCTCTCTTCTCTCCCACCTAAAGGTAGCATGGTCAGGGTTTGAAGAGAATCTGAGATGGAATCAAGCAAGTTCAGTCATTAATCCTGCTTTGCCCATGTAAAATTTGGAAATGTAGTCAAGTTCAGACAAGCTTGAGCTTTTAAATGTATGTCATCCTGGGAGGCACTATGGACAAGCCACCACCATCATGCAGTGGTCACCTGGGAGGACACTTCTCAGCCAGGGTCTCCCATCCCACATGCAGGACCATCTACCTGGGAAGCTAAAAAACACCAGGGCCTGGCTCTCAACACAAAGGCACTGGACACAATTACCCAGGCAGAGTCCTCACCAGTTGTGTGGCATGGAGTGTGTTTCTAATTACACTGTTATGCTTGTGGTTTAGGTGATTATTAATATGGAAATATCAATACTTCAAAAGTTTTGTTGACCGTGAGGTTTTTGCTCCTCTGGGTATGAACTGGACACTAAGTTTTAGATACTGTCCTGCTCCAAGGCGTTATTCTCTACACCCTCTGAATATATCTAATTAAAAATTGGACTTCCCAGTAATTGCTGTTTTTGTGTAACCCCTGAGTTGGATTTTCTGGAAATCCACCAGTGTTGTAGGTAAGCACCAGTCCAGTAGGGACTCCCATCTTATTACGCAGACAGTAAGGGGCTGTCTGTCAGCCTTGCTCTCCTGGGAAAAGCTCAAGCTTATGGACAAGAGTAAAACCATATTCAGGGACAAAGGGAGGAACACCCAGTCAGGGTACTGACTGGGCTCTCTTCACTCCTCTGGCATCTGCTCCTGAGCGCCCAGGGCAAACCATTCTACACCCCATGATTCTTTTGCACACTTGATGTTGCCTGTTTCCTCATATTCACAAGGTGGCTGTTATGTTTCCCTGTTTTCAACTTTGGGTGCTTTTCTGACTTCAGAAATGGTGTAATTGTCCTACAACTTAGACATCTCATCTTATGTAAAACTTGTAACCGTTCAAGACTAGGCATTCTTGCCCCATTTTGATAAAACTGAGACTTGAGGAGGTTAGAGCCTCGCTCAGATCACACACCTGGTGAAGAATCCAACTGAGACTTGAGCTTGGGTTTCCAAGGCTCAAGCCTCCATGGCTTCCTTCAGGCTCCAGTTGGCGCCCACCATACCAATGGAATAGGATGAAGACATTTTATGGGGCTTAAAATCCAGGACAGTCAATCCCAGACAGACTGAACAAGCCAGTCATCTTGATTCTATCCCACAACTCCTCATTTACACCATCTCCCCAGATCTCTGATATTAGGGGTTCATCCAGAGAGGCAGTTGCTGTCTATGACATGCTCCCTCCCAGCAGGGTGACTGACAGCAAGCAGTTTCCCACTGCCAGGAACAGAGCTCCTCAGAGACAAATGTGACCCAAGAAGCCACACTAAGTGTTCAGCAGTTCAATAGCCCAGATGTTAATTCCACTCCTGGAAAAGGATCCCTCCAGCGTTGGGTTTCGAGATGTATCCTGGCTTTTGTTCATCAGTGCAAGGAGTCATGGAAACAAATAAACCCCCTGGACTATTAGGGTGACCAAGGGAAAGGCAATGTTTAGCAAATGTTTGCTTCTGCACATCATTTGCAGCTGATTTAAGAAGCCCTCCATGAACACAGTAAAGAGTACCAGGTTGCGAGACTTTACTAATAAAGTTGAAAATATGCTGGTATTAATATAGCTGGCACTAAAGAGCAGGAAATAAGTGCCTGGAAGTTTGTCAGCATATTAATCATTCCGTTGTAAGCGGCGTTTCACTTTCATTGCTGCAACATCTAACCACAGTTCATTGGCTAAAGGCCAAGCTAGCGCTTGCGTTGGCATATCACCACACGCCGGGCTCTGGGCGTCTTGGCCGTTTATTAATGCTGCAAAGCCTCTACCAGTTAGTCTAAAAATAGCATCAGTTCTGTGGAAAGCACTGCATTTGTCCTTTGCGTGGTATAGAAACATAGAAGGGTGCGCATGTGTGTGTATGTTACATGAATACGTGCATGTGTTGTGTACATGTGTATGCATGTGTTTGTGTGTTTTGTGTGTGTGCGCATGTGCTGATTGTGTGTGTGCGACTATAGGTATTTGTGTGTTTGTGTATATTGTATGAATATGTGTATGCGTAGGTGTATTTGAGTACATGGACCTGGGAAAAACATTGTGATGTCTGAAATCCACTTGTCATGCTCTTGAAATCTTATTTGGGGGTATACTAAAAAGTAAAAGAAAAAAAGATTTGATGGGGAAGTGCAGAGAGAAGGCTAGAAAGGCTGATTCCCTCCAGGACGTTAGCTACGCATAATCTGTTTGTTTTCAGTGCACAAAATGACCGTGCTATCCTAGAATAAAACCTCAGAAACAGCCTTGTATTATACCCTTTAGTCTAATGAAAAGTGCACCTCTTAAGTCTGCTTTGGCTTTCTCTGATCTGCTTGAACTACAAATGTCCATGGAGACACTATCCGTTGGTATATTTTCTTGCATGATGCTTTGTCAAACTACATCTTTTTTGGTGCTTTTTGGTCAGAACAGCCCTAGATTTAAAAAATTATTCCTAAACCAAGGCCATTCCTGATTTGACATGTCCCTGTATTGGTTGAGCCAAACCAGCATGCAGCTTTGGGTGACACAGTGATGCTCTCTCCAAATCCCATGGTTTATATTGAACCCAGAAGAACTTTAACAAGACAAATAGCATCTAAGAAGCCATGTGAACTTTGAGGGAGCTGTCAAGGATGCAGGTGAGGAGTGACAGGGGGTGCATTTAATAATGGAAATGGAGAGCTCACCTATGAGTCTCCCTACTGAGGAAGCAGAGAGTGAGCAGTTTGCATATCAGACATATCTGTGTTAGGAGTCGATGCAGAACTCCAAGGAACATACTGTTTGCCTTTTGGAAAAATGAGGAGCCTGGAAATGTCTTTCTGCAACTTCACACAAGGTCAGGAAGAGAGATGGTAGACTGGGAAGTTGTCATTTCCCAAGCTGCTTCTGAAAGATACTGTGGAGAGCAAAGGGCTGCAAAGAGTGAGGTGACTGGCTGACCTGAAAAAAAGAGGACTCCTCTGCACCTCAAAACCAGGTGTGAAGGAAGAGATATGAACATTACAAAAGTAGAGGGGAGTGGAAAGAGGGTAGTCTTTGGAAGAATCCATGTGTTCAAGGATGTTTAATGACCACCTGCTACAAACTTAGCACCTTCTGGTATAGAAGTAAGACACATAACCAGCCCCCTTGCTTTCTCCTGATGGGTTGGGGACCATGCACTCACTTTTGTATATCTGAAGGTGGGCTCTGAAAATGAGGTAATCAGTCCTAATCTACATTGTTGTGAAGATGAGATGAGATCATTTATGAATGGTAATCACTTCCATCACTAAGCCTATTGCTTGTCTGTGAAATGAAGATAAAGATGCCTAAGTCATAGAGCTGCTGTGAAGTTGGGATTGGTCAGAGCAACCAGTTGCATGCCAGCCCCCAAAAGTGATAGGTGATGTTTTTAGGATTCCTTATGTGGATCTAGGTGAATAAATTTAAAGAAAAAAAATCAGCTTTAAGAGAGTTCTATGAGGATAAATGGGAACCATAAGATCAGGAGCACTCTTTAGGCCCCTCAAGGAAGTTTCACTTTTTTAGTAAGTATTTTGCTTTATTGAGTCATCCACTGTGTAAATGCCTGATATTTGCCTGTGTCATTTTGATTTGCTTTATTGCACATCATTCCCTATTTCCATTTTGTTGTAAATGGCAGCATTTTGTCTTTCCTTGTGGCAGAACAGTTTTCCATTGTAAGGGTAGACCACATCTTATTCTTTTCCTATCATCCTTTATTTTCTCTTTCTCACTTTTTCCCTCTCTCTCTCCCTCCCAACCTCAAAAACCTCACTTGCCTTATTAATGTCTGCAAAATTTTTTATAAGTACTTTACTTTTTCATATTGTGGGTTATATAAATGTCCAATATGTGTCTTTGTCATGCTCACTGGCTGTACTACACATCATTCCCCAGAACTCCTTCCATTTTGCTATAGATGGAAATATTTTGCCTTTCCCCAAGGCTAAATAGTATTCTACTGTGAGATATGCCTTCTTGTCCAGTCTTCTACTGATGGGCATAAAGCAAGCTTTTAACATGTAAGAAGTTCCATAGTAATGGAGGTAGATGATGAGCCCCATTTCCTCTATGTTCAAACCAAATGAATGTGTTTTAAATTTAACATGAAGCCACTCCCTTTCAGAATTTAAGGCATTAAATTCTACCTCAGCTCATGAGGGGCATGCAGTGTGTCCTTGAGGGATTTACCTTCTCTTAATGACTAAACTGGAATTTTCAATGGCAGTATTGCAAAACAAAGACCTGACTGTCACAGAGAGTTACAGGTGGCAAGAACTTTCCTAGAACTAACTAAGCAGACTAAGACCAGAACCCACTGAAAGGAAAAATCTGGTTTGGATAGGGAGAACCTCCCCAGGCTTCACTCTGGGGGGGGAGAGGACAAATCCTTGACCATAAGAGAAGGCTATTGTAGTCAATTCATCATTGTGACTCAGGCTGAGTCTCAATGACTCTGTGAGTTTCATTGCTGTAGAAATGACCATGGGCTTCAACTCTAGCTTGCAAAATTCTCTCATTTGAGGAATCTCATACTGTCTGTTCGAGGTATATAAATAATTTACAAACGTGAGAGTCCCATCTGCATGCAGCAGCCTGGGGTGAATTCATATTTGTGTTTTCTTGTCTCCCTTGCTGGAAGACAGGTGTGTGTCAGACCCACCAACTTACTGACAATGCTTGTCCCAAGCTCCTCACTTGTGCTCAGATGATTTGAGGAACACATTCCCTCTCATATTTAAACAGTCAGGTCAGATAAAGGCAAGGTCAGGAAGATGTCAGCTTCACTCTTACACACACGCAGACACACACACACACACACACACACACTATTGCTGATGCCAGTACACCAGCATATCAGACCAATTACCCCTTTCATTTACAGGTTGCCTAATAGTCTTCAGATTTCTCCTGGTAAATCGCTTTTAAAATCCTCTCCTCTCCCAACCCTTTCTGGTCCTAGTGGAACAACACTGAGTTCCACCATTAGAAGCCTGGCTGCCCACCCTGCACAAGTAAGCGAGGTGCAGAGCCAGGTATGAAGCAGTTAGACCCTGTCCTCAGGATAATAGTGACCACATTTCTCCATTCCCAAGAGACCCCAAACATACCTCTTCCCTCGATGTTTCTCAAAGTCTCCAATATTGACTTTTGCTATTCTGTCTGCTCAGAAGGCTATTCCTTCTGCCTAGAAAGTTTTTCCCCAAATAGTCCACTTTCTAACTTCTTCTGAAATTAGTATGACCAGATAAAACATGAGATTCACAGTTACATTTAGCACATAAAATAGCACATAAAAATGATGCTTACTATATTGAGTAATTACTTTAATGAATTATGATTTATTGTCTGAAATTCAAATGTGCCTGACCAGCCTGTATTCTTATTTGCTAATCTCTTACAGAGATCTTTACTCAGATGTCACCTTCTGGGTCATTGTATTAATTTTCTATTTCTACCAAGACAAATTACCATGAACTTAGTAAGTGAAAACAACACAGGTTTATCTTACAGTACATCAGAAGTCTGACATGTTACTCAATGAGTTTGCAATCCATTTTTTTTTCTACACGGTAGCTGCAGAACTATGTTTTTTTCTGGAGATTCTAAAGGAGAATCTGTTTCCTTGCCTTTCCCAGCATCTAGACATGCCCACACTCCCTGCCTCATAGTTCATTTCACCTTCAAAGCCAGCAATGTCAGGTCAAGTTCTTTGCATGCTACCAGCTTTCTGACTCTGCTTTCTAATTCCTTCTCCCAATTTTCCATCCTCCTGTGACTCTACTGAACCCCCTGAAGAATCCAGACAGCTCTCTGTCTCAAAGTCAGCTGATCAGCAACTTTATCGTCTTTGCCATGTAACCTGCCACAGTCACAGAATATAAGGGTCAGAACACAGCCTGATTATCTCTACAGAACCTTTATCTTTCCTTGCATAGTGATTTTAGCCTAAGTACCTACATTCTCAACACCCCCCTCTGACTCCAACATCATATTTTCATCCCCACTTTCATTTTTGTCTTTAATAGTCATCACTGACATCAGTCATTTCCTTTTTCAATTTATTTATCTGTTCCTTTTTCTAGAATATAGTTCCAGAAGAATGTGATTATCTTTATATCTATTTACAACATCCCCAACAACTAAAAACAATATGAGGCATATATAGTACATCTTCTCTAAGTGTATGGAATGAATAAATGAATAAATAATTGAATGAAGGAATGAACCCCCATCTCTATATTCATGGAGCTTTGCCATCATTAGCATGTATTTTGCTCCCCCTCCCCCATTTCACTTCCTTCCCAAGAAGGGAAATGGCTGCTGATACAAGCTCAGCAGAACTGCTTTGCTGAGAAATTGCTCCTCCCTTTATGTCTAGGTGGACCTGGGGTGCTGTTGCCTAGCAGAAGCTCCCAGAAAGCAGGCAGGCATTCCAGACTTTTTTCTATATCTAATTCTATCTCTCCATCCAGAAACCCTCAGAAACAGTGGCCAAGGGAGGTTGTCCCAGATCCCAGGGCACAATGCTATCCTAAGCAGTCTTTTGGGTATTCACATCAGGGCAAGAAGCAGCCGTAACTACACATTTAATGTCCAGGAGGGATTATAACTATATGAACAAGAGAGTCACGTTCCTTAGAAACTATCACTGACAGCTCCTGAGGACCATATACAAATTCCCTTACTCTCAGTATTAAGATTATAAGACCCCATTTATAGATGCTAGTGTTTAAATGTTACCTCACTGCAAAAACAATCTCTTAGTTCCCTGGGAAAAATAACATACTATGAAAACTGCCTTCTTCCAGCCAGGCACAGCATAGATGAAGGAAGATGTCCCCAGTACTATGGCCAACACTCCCTGGCTTGTGACTCTAAGCAGCCAATTTTGTCTTTGGGGATATTAGTGCATTTGCTTTGGCAAACACATCAAGCTGATGATAATGCTTCCTTATCCTCCAGTAATATGGATGAAAGAAAACCAGTATGATACGGTCTGTGTTCTTCCGTGTTCATCCTAATGATGTTTGTGGAGGGTTGATTGTGTGCAGGATGCTTTTGCCAACATCAGTTGCACCTCTCAGCTCTTCTCTGGGGCAGAAACTGAGTTTGACAAATATGACAATTGCCTGACTATAATCCCATTAAGTTACAGCCCCAGTGCTATACTCTCTCTTGCTTCACACATGTATTCCCTCTGCCTGAGATACCCACTCCAGCCTTTCTCCTAGCTACTTTTTTCACTTAGCTGACCCTGTAGCTACTTTTATAAATCATATCTGCCTGACAATGTTCCTTGCCAGCCCCCTGTCCCCCTCTCTTTATAATATCAAACCAATTTGAAATTCTTGTTTTTTACCTGACCCCCACTAGACCGTAAGCTCCAATGGTGAGAGGCCATGTCAGTTGTGTTCACAGTTGTGTCCCTGACACCCAAGTTACTGCAGTTACAAAGTGGATGAAGCAAGATCTAACCCTGGTTTCTGATCTCTAATCACCAATTTGTTTATATTTTCCATTCTATTCATGAACGACCAAGGGGTGCCCAAACTGTTAAAGGGTACATACTCTAAAAAAGGGTCCAAAAGCACAAAAGCAAAGGAAGCAAACCATTAGTGTGAATGAGTTTTAATAGAATTGGTGTGCAGAAAGAGCAAGAGAGATCTTAGATAGTAATATCCTCATAAAACTACCAAAATTACCTAGCCATTCACAAGCAAATGCCCAGACATACAGGCTTGACCCCAAGTGAGACTGTAGAAGCCAAAACTTGCCACAAGTTTAAGACATCTGACAGGTAACCATAGAAAAGGGTTAGGTAAGTCTCAGAGAGCTGTGATAGAAGGTGAGACTCAAAATTCAAAATATACAACA
Source organism: Uropsilus gracilis (assembly GCA_004024945.1). NCBI lineage: Eukaryota > Metazoa > Chordata > Mammalia > Eulipotyphla > Talpidae > Uropsilus > Uropsilus gracilis. The sequence continues at coordinate 46,913 of PVHY01005649.1, read as the reverse complement.
TAATCCATCGTGCAGTCAAGTGCTATTCTTTCCGCCAAGGACCAGAATCAGACCCCCTACATTTATCGCACATTCTCTCACTCCATGTCTGTCCTCCAAGTGTCTCCCCCTCAGGTTATATATCCACCTAGCTACTTCACCATTCATAAAGTTTGGTTAATAGCATGCTGGGACTTGTACTCCAAGGTCGCTGCATATAAGTGGGGGCAGGAAAAATGGTACCTCCACCTTTCATGGAGGTATATCTATAACACTTCTGTCATACTTATGTAACTCCCTCATTCTACAAACATTATCTCATTGCTTGGTACTATATAATTTATTTCTCAAAAAATAAAACAATAGAACACAGCCCAGTTCTCCAGTTTGTTATAGTCTGGGGAAAGACAATGTTAGTTCAGTGTACCACATTAGCTCTTGTCTTAGTCTAGTCAGGCTGCTGCAACAAAGAGTCATAGACTGCATAGGTAATGGGAAAAATGGAAATCTATTTTCTCACAGTTCTGGAGACTGCAAAATTCAAGATCAGAGTCTGATAGGGTTTACTTGCAGGTGAGAGCTCTCCTTCTGTTTGCCATAGGCCCCTTAGTGTGTACCCATTGCCAGTGTGGAAGAGAGGGAGAGGGAGAGAGAGATGATGTCTTTTCTTCCTGTACACAAGCATCAATCAGATTAGGACCCTGCCTCATTTTCTCATGTAACCTTCATTACCTCCTGATGGCCCTGTTTCCTAAGCCTTCAACATATGAATTTGAGGGGTCCACAGTTCAGTTTACAGAAGCCTTTAGACCAGTTATTTAAACAAACAAAGGTTTTGCTGTGAAGGCATTTTGTAGCTGTGTTTGAAATCAATAATCAGTTGATTTGGCATATATTTGGAATATACTCCACATATGGACACAGTGAAATACTACTAGGCATTAAAAAAGACAAAATCTTGCTATTTGCAACAATATGAAGGAAACTGGAGGGATTATACTAAGCATAAGTAAGTCAGGTAGACAATAATATTGAATTATTTCATATGAAAATATAAAAAAAAAACTAGACTCTTTAACAGAATGTTGGCTACCAGAAGAAGAGAGGGAAGGTGTCAGGAGAAATGGGTGGAAAGGGTTAATTTGGTGGTGAATGTGGTGTGGTATAAATGATTTATCAAAATATAAAGATGTGTTCCCCAAAATTAAATAGTATTATAAACCAGTACTATAGCAATTAAAAACAGAAATAGACTATAGTTGGGTGAATGTTCATCCAATCAATTACAAGTCTTAAGAGCAAAACCCAGGTTTCCTGGAAAAGAGAAAATTCTCTCTTCAGACTGAATCATTAATTGCTCTCTGAGTTTCCAACCTTGGGGGAAACTTGGGGGTTTCAGACTTGCTAACCCCTTCCAAACTTGGGGGTTTCAGACTTGCTAGCCCCTACAGTTGTGTGAGCCAATTCCTTAAAATACACTCATATGTACATCACCTCAAATTGGTTCTGTTTCTGGAGAGACTGTTACCACAATAGCAGAAATAAAGTGTCGGCTCTGCCAGAGACCACTGCAATAGAACAATCATGAGCCCTGGCCTTCATCTTCAGTGCTTTAGCCATCTGAAGGCAGGGTCACTGGTCCACAAGGATGCTTTAGCCATGGCTACAGTGTGCTCATGGCCATCTAGGAATTGAGTTTTAGGAGACAGACATACCCATTCAATGTTTGTTAATGATTGTTGGGTATTTCCAGACATATATTTCCACTTTCCTTTGCACATGTTCCAGCTACTGTGCCCTTGAACTTACCTGTTATCCCTTCTTGTCTGCTTCTAGCTGAGATTACTGTTTGCTTTGTTTTACTTTCTTTTTAGATTCCATGTTACATTTCTCTATTGTTTTAATATAAGATCTTCTTTTGTGATGTGTTTCTTAATTAGGAAAAACTCTACCATCTTTACATAAAGTTTGTTTCTTAATCACTCTAAACCCTCTGATATCTTTGTAATTCAGATTTAGCCAGAGGAATATATTACTGGAAAAAAGGAAAAGAACTCTTGTTTTGTATTTATCACTGAATTCTCAAAAGGGATTATTACGAGAGACATTAGCTGAAATGCCATATCCCACTCTCCTGATTACCATTCTTTTGAGCAACCTTTTATCTCGTGACTGCCCCTAAATCTCAGGAAGACCAAGTGATTTATTTCCCAGGATAGCTAACCAATCACATCACACATTGATCTCCTTGCTCAATGGAACAGGGTCATTGATGCAGCCAATATTTATCATAATACCAATTTCCATCTTTTGAGGACTGACCTTATTCCTGGCATTGCATGAAGGATTTATATACATTATTTCATACCACCAGAGATAATTGTCATTATCTGAATTTTACAGATGAGAAAATAAGATTGAGAGAGGCTACAGGTCTTGACCAAAACCACAACTAGTAAGTGGCAGACTTGAGGGTTTGAACCTGGTTCCAAAGCATGAATAACCCAAGTACCTCTCTGTGAGCAGATCAATGCCAAGTGCAAGAAGCAAAGCAAGACAAAGAAAATAAGTGTCTTTGAATTTTATCTCCTAGCAGTGATTTAAGCTACACACATTCAGAGAGGTAGACAAAGAGCAGTTGTAAGTTAAGATCACAGGGTTAGAGTCAGGCAAACTTGACTGTGAGCCTCTTCAAACAGCAGCATAACTTTGTATCCAATAAAAGAATCACATTCTCTAATATCTTCTCTGGTTGATTTAATTGCTGTGAATCTGAGTTTCCTCCGCTGGAAAAGAGGACCAGGAACTGGTGGTCAGTGACATAGGTCCAACTCCAGGGACAGACATAGATTAAATACTACACATCATTGATAAAATTAGAATTCAACAAACATTTGTGAATGCATTGTACTGTGTTAAGTAAAAGGAACAGAAAGTAAAATTTGACTAACCTTAGATAAGGAGATGAAACCAGTTCACAGAAAAGCCTTCAATACAAATATAAATGCTGGAATGTGTGTATTAGTAATAAATGCCTTAGAAGCAAAAGCCTCTTGCAGGCAGGGCTTATCAGAGATAGACACAAAGTTTGAAGTGGGACTTGGAGGGACGTAATGATGACATGGATGTAACTCAAGTGTGGTTTGCAGACCAGTATCCAGCTGCAAACTCTTAATGGTCCAAGATAAGGAGTTTGCTCTTGAGTATAAATCAGCTGCATTTCAAAACCATTGTTTAGGTCATCTCACATTCTTCCTGAGAAGACTTTCTCAGTGAAGGAAGCAGAGAAATTAACTATACTCTGCCTCATACTCCATGTCCTTTTATGGAAGCATACCAGTTTACAGACCACCTCTTTTGAGTAGCACTAGTTTAGAACAGGGGTCAGTAAGCAACCCTCCTGAGAATGGCCCAACAGGAAAAACATTGGGGGCAGGGAGTTTAATCATATGAACTCTGTTGCAACTACTCAACCTTGCCATTGCAAGCCAACTGTAGTCATCCATGATATGAATATGACTGTATTTAGCCAGTAGGTCGTAGCTTGGCAATTCCTACTTAAGATGACTGGGAAAGAGGAAAGGAACTTCTAGGAATTCAACAAAGGTATATATGAAGAGGTATATATGGCAAACCTATGTTCAAAGCATAGGTGTTTGCTCAGAGAATGATACCAGAAAAAAAATAATCTAAAATGTTACTGATAATCTGGGCTTAAGTTTGAAAATTAGACAAATGCTACCTCAGGATATTTCTGTAGGTCCAGAGTCAGCTCTGAGAAGCACCACCTAGCTTCAGGCAGAGGAACAAGAAGACTAAGTGTGAGTCAGTAGCTAAGGAGAATTAAATTTCTGCAGGAGAATTGTCAGATAAAAACAAAATAAAGCAAAATACCTTGCCATCTACATTTGTGAGACCTTTTGTTACCATGAAAAGGCAAGAATCCTAGCACAAAACTAAGATCTCCTGTCTGGCCAGGGCTTTGCACATCTGTGTGAAGCCTTTTGCACAGAGGAGACAATTGATTATTTATCAGATGGACAAAATCATCACTACTAAGCCCACGGGACAAAACCTTATTTGTCAGCAATTAGCAAATGACTCCTTGCTATAGATCTGGCCAGACTATTTATCCACCCACCCACCCATCCATCTACCCACCCATTCATCCTCTGCATAGCTTAGCAAGTACTTGTTGTGGTTATAGGTTTTGGTTCCACACGAACTAGTCAATGCTGGCACCAGAACCCCAGAAGCTGAATCAGAAGCAAAAGGAGCCTATAGCTCTCACAAGATCTGCAAAGCGTGTCCTTAGACCTTTGTCAGGATAGGCAATGGCTGTCTTTGGGATCCTAAGTGGACAGGAGAGGGACTACATGTTAGGAGTGTCCTTTTCAGAGAGGTTTGACTCTTGCTGGTTTTTGCCCTATTCCCTATGCCCTGGATTCCTCTGGTATCCACCAATGCCAATGCAAGAGGCCAGACTAAACTGCAATGTGCAGTGTATTGCAGAGGCTACCAATGTCACAAACATGCTGTCTCACAAACAGATACTAGTCTCTAGGATCTTGGTGGCAGACCCAAATCTGCAGATAAAATTTCTCTATGGCATCAAAGGACCCTATGTAATTATGCTTAGTTTTATAAATGTGTTCAAGGTTTGCAAGGTGTTTTTGTATGTGTGTTTGTATGTGTGTGTGTGTTTAGGGTGAGGGAAAGGCATGTAAATTGAGCCTGATTCATACTTGTTACAGACAGGTGTTTTTTTACCTGTAATTAAAACAGGGAGTTAGGGAGAAGAGGCTTCCTAAACTTCCAGGTATGTTGTACAAAAATTTGAGAGGCTGCCGAGCCATAACCAGATTCTCAAGAGGGTCTGAGAGTTCCCAGGGAATAGGAGTCATGACTCCAGAAGGATTTGGCTGGTGACTGCTGGAACCCACTCCCCAACCTTCTTCCCGATCTCATTTCATAAGGCTCCAGGCCTCTGCTATTGCCAAGACCCGCTGGCTTCCTGCCAGAGGTGGCAGGCTCTTGCCTGAGTCAGTTCTGCCACCTACAGCACACAGCCCTGCACAGACACAGCTCCAGGCAGAGGGAAAGCTCGTTTGCATATAAGAGCGAGGGCTGCTGCTGCCTAGCCCGGAACCTTCCACTAGAAGAGAAATGGCTTTAGGGATTCCTGATTAATATTCAGAGAGGCAAACTCCTTTGGGATGGGTTACAGTGATGGGAAGATATTTTTACATGAAAGGGGAAGGGATAAATCCTATGGATTAGCAATGGCAAAAAGTGTTACCCCAAACCTGGAAAGGTAAGGCGCTCTAAAAAAGGAAGATAATGAGCTCATGGGTCCTCCCAACAAAGGCAGCTCACCCATTTGCTAGCACCGTCAGGCCCATGGGTCTTTCTAGAACAGACAGAGCATCTTTGTCATCTAGCTTGTCATGTAATGAAAAATGGTTGATTCAGAAAGATGTGATTTCCTGTGATGCTTGCAGTGTAAACACACGGTAGCTTTCTTGAGATGCTTAATCACTTTTAAGGGGCTGAATGCTCTTTAAGGACAGAGAATGTACCATTCTCATCATTATGTCCCCAGAACCTAAACAGATTGTATGCATGTAAGGGGAAGCTCAGTAAATGCTTGTTGATTTCAAATAAAATAAAATAATAATGTGGTTCATCTTGTGATTTGCACAGTACTTGCTAAAGTATCATCATAAAATCCACTGTTTATTGCACTATCATGTGGCAAATGCTGCCAACTCTAACAACCCTCCAGGGGTAGATTTGGCTTACAGGTGACTTACTTAAGGACACACACCTAGCGACAGAATCAGAGCTATACTTTGACCTCTGTGCTTCTAAATCCCTGCTTGTTCCACTCCACTATGAATATTATTACTGTTACTGTAAGCCCGTTTCTCTAGAGCAGGGAAAGAACCAAAAATAACGTGGTTAAAAATCTTTTCAATTTAACTTATTTTAATTAAAAATAAAAAACAACTCCCAGTTCTTAGCATACCTGTGACAGCTGTTCATACTACTCTCCCTTACTAAGGACACATACATCTTCTGGTCTTGTCTGAATTTAGCAGTGGTTCTTCGTTGGTGAATAGCCCTTTCCTTTCTTCATTGATGGACATGGTTGTGGAATCTCCCTCTAAAGGGTCTGGGGGCATCAGTGGTTGGGGAGGCTTATGGTTGCCCATGCTTTGCTATCCATTGAGGAATTCTTGTTTATGACTAACACTTTAGGCTTCAAGGGACCTCTAAGGCAAGCAAGATGACATGTAAAACTGAGGATGTATCAACCAGTCTAGGTCATTGCAACCTGATTGAGTCATCAGGTTGGGTGCCCGTGTCTCTTTGAGTTGTTAAGACTTCCAAATCTTGCTCTCTTCTTCCAGAGAAACAGCAAATAGAAATTATTATTGTCCCTTCAATGAGGAGTGATGTTTTTGAAAAGTTTGGTAGAAAAGTTTGATAGAAAAAAAGGGTTAACAAATTTTTCTAGAACATAATCTTGATTGTCATGTGAAGACTTAAAAAGAGGAAATGGTCCTGGGAATAGGGAGTGTGAGAAGAGGGGTTGCAACAGGACTTGTGTATGATATGTGATCCATATTAGTCTGCCTTAAAGCCCAGCATATGTAGAATAGTAGTAGTCATCAGAACTAGGTAGGTGGGTGTTTTTAAATATTGACTCGGGGCCTTACCTGTAGACTCAGAAGGAGCGAACCTGAGAGTCAGCATTTTTAATTGTCCGCTGGTTTGGTTTGATGGAAGTGTTCCTTAGACCACACTTACAGGAACATTGGTATAGAATGATTCTATGGTCCTTTTAGTACTCACTGTTTAAATGTTTCCATTTCTTTGAACCAAGCCTGGCAACATAGAGATAAAAAGCACAGTCTTGGATTCAAAGAGTTCAAGGTCAAATACAAAAGACAGACTTGGAAGCATATGGTTACAAAGCATGAGTGAGTAAGTTCATAGAATAGAAAGGACTGTGAGCTATGGGAGAACTGTAGAGAGACACTCAACTCAGGCTACACAGAGACACGTGATCTCCTAGGAGGAAGGAGTAACAAAGGTAATCTTGTGTCAAGGATGAGTGAACTTTAACGAGGAAAAGGAGAGGGGGGAGAGAATTCCAGGTGGTGGAAATCCAGTGGGGAAATACGCTGTGTCCTCTAGGGAAATGATCTCCCTTGAGAGGTGCCAGAAGGCTAGACCAGCAACCCAGTAGATGGGTTGATAAAGTTGGAGATTTCATATCCACCCTTCATAATAAAATTATGTCTTTCTATATGGGAAGAAATGCAAATACTTGTATCCCCATGACTGCAACTACTATTGCTCTTTCATTCCACATCTGGGTCTTTGTCCTGTAGACAGACAGCTCTCAATCCTGTGATATTCTGATAAGTTTCCAGCTGAGAAGGAATTCAGAAAAGTCCAAGGCAATCTTAAATGGATTTACCTGCCTGTTTCTTTCATTTATTTTTGCCATCAGTGTCATAGACCAAAGTAAAGCTGAAAAATCTAACCAAAGAAGAAAACAAGGCAACTGTGTGTAGAACCACAGAACAAGTTCCTACACCGAGCAAATGTCAACCTGTGCTGTTGACATTATCATTACATCTAAAATACAAATGAGCACATGAATAAAAAATAAAATAGTGTCCATCTGGGCTTTTCTAAGAATTGGGATCAAAGAAATACCTGCAGCTGCCACTTTGTTCACCTGAAGTTTCAAAGGTGGCTTTCTCTGCTGTAGAATCTACATAAACTGTAATTGTAACTCACAGTGTGTGGTCATACGAACAGGGACAACAACAGAAAACAGGAGAAGTCAGAACATGCTGTGTTTCATGGTAGAGAGTGTTTTTCTTTACCCAGAATCATTTGAATTCAAAATAGTTACATATATTTTCCCACTAGTTTGTACAGAATGCCTGTCAGTATGTGTGCATATAAATCATGTTGTTACAACACAATATAAATATAGTAAATTAAGTAAGCAAATGAAGTGTTAATGCTGTTTCCTTCCCCTGAAACTTGTCTAGAGAAAATCAACCCCCCCAAAAAAAAAAACACCTTTTGAAGCTGTTTAGTGAATTTCTACTGATAGCATTGTTTACTACAAACGCTGTTATCCAGTAGTGAGATGCCCATGTCTTTGAAATCCTTGCAGTTGTGTGTAATACTGGAGCCAATGCAGGAGCTCATGTCAAGACATAAAACTTACAACCTCAGCCCACGAGACTGTCTGAAGACCTGCTTGTTCCAGAAGTGGCAGCGGATGGTGGCCCCGCCAGGTACGCCCTGTTCTTTAACGTCTTTCTAAGTGAATTTTCAGAGGCTTCTTCTAGGGAAGAAGTTATGGGGAAAGGAAAAAGAAGATGCTGAGCCTAAGCTTACCAGCCAACTATTAGGCTATTCTGACCATGATTTGGACCTAGAAACACTGAATTCTAAAGGGAAAACATCACTAGGAAATATTTATTGTTTCTTCATTTGCTACATCAGGACCTGAAACCACAGAGCTAAAAAAGTACTTTTTTGATGTTATCAAGAACACCAATTGTACAGCCAAAATCAGAACCAAAGGTTCCTGTCCACCAGTGTAGTGGTGGTTCCCCAGATAAGGTTTTCCCTTCTTGTGGCCTGATTGTATTTTTGTTTGTTTATTTTTTAAAGAATGATATAAATTCTATAAAGAAAGAGAAAGAGAAAGGGAGGGGAAGAGGAAAGAAAGGGAGGGAAATTGCTCTGTTTTTTAAGAAATATAATATCACAGGCTACTCTGATCATGAAAAGAATATAAAAGATTCCACTCCCTCCCTTCCTAGAATACAGTTTAGATACTACAGCCTTCCTGCTGGGGTTCTGAAATTACTGCTTCAAGTCATCATTAATTGTCTTTCTATCTAATATATTTTCACTCCCAGGCATGTGTCGAGCCTCATTGATCATAAAAGCAAAACGTATCCATTTGCTAAAAATTATTTTTATAAAGAGTAATTATTAACATGAGGCACATAGCTTTCTGAGTCACAAAATATAATGGTCACCTTCCACTGGTAATTGGCCAGAGGTTATATAAAATGATTATAGCAGTTTCAACCAAGTACATATTTAGAAAACTGAGAAAATGAGCATGGTTTTACATATAAGAATTGCATCCCTATCTTGGAGGAATTTTAGACATTTTGGAACATTACTTTTTAAATATATTAAATGTACTTAGATTGGTCTTATTTTCTCTTTCAATATCAGAAAGTCTTTATGAAACAAAAACAGATTTCACTCACTGAATGCTCTGAGTGCCTATCTTTTCCAATATATGCACATATGCAATTCATATAATATCTATTAATTATTAATCATATAGTCATTCATTCAAAATTTTTATATTGAACCCCTACTAGATGCCAGATGCTGCTCTGGCCAATGGGAATACACTGCATCAAACAGTTAAAAATCTCATCCCTCACAGGCCTTCCATTCATTTTATTAAAGCCTCACAATAACCTCATGGGGCATTTAATGCTATTCCCATTTCATGTAATGGGACCTGAAATTTAAAGTGGTAATTTGCTAACGTCAGTCTCCAGATAACAGACAAAGGAGAGAGAGCTGTGTAGTTTCTATGTATCCAAAGTTCTTAACTGTATTACCACAGCTAGCTGCACCAAGAGGAGGAATTCAGAGAGTGCAACCTAGGTTGATTTCCCAAAATTTTATAAAGAAAGTATAGACATTAAAAAAGAACAGGTTTAATTGTTTAAGTTCAAAAGAAGAAGAGGCTTGTCAAAGGAAACCCAGGTATCTGTTTCTCTACCAAACTGCTTGAACTGAAAGAGCTCTCCTTTTTCTGTGATGTTCAGAGCATGTACTCATAACTCTATCAAAAGAGATGGCAGACTCTTCCATGAAAATCTTTAAGCATAAAGTGACAAAGTATTTATGCAAGGAAACAGGGTACATAAATATGAGCATAATCCCTTCTCCATCAAAAATCAGAGGTAACAGTGGAAAATACAGTCTTGAAATAGGTCTTTTAGGAAATCCTCCCATTTTCCATCAGAAGCAGTACAGGTATTTCAAGAAAATGTTACCAGATCATATCACTTAGTGACAGGATAGCCCTGGCTTAGCCTCTCTCTATCAGACCTGAGACTGCAATAGGGGTTACATTTTCAACATACTTAGTAACTGCTGAAAGAAGCTTGTGAAGATTTCTCATTTAAAAAACAAAGATTATAATTATGCTTAATTAATAAAGTTGTTATGAATAAAAAAATTTTACTACATAAAAGCCATTAGAAATACAAAAATATTATGGCTATTGAATACATAGTATTCTTGATACATAACAAATAAATAACTAATACTCCTCTTGCTACACATTACCATGTTTCTTCACAACTTTTAAGATGTTGTCCATCCTTCAGATCTAAAGTATTTTTCTCTCTTTCTAAACAGGCTTTTCTTGAAGAGGGCTGGCTTCCCTTCATTAATATGTTTCAAAATTCCTAGAGTAATCAGTAGTATTCTTTTTTTTATTTTTTTAAATTTATATATATTTCACATTATTTCAGTTCCTGGGGGTCACCCACCACCTCCCCTTCCCAATCAGTAGTATTCTTTAAATACCAAATCATGAGGTGTTTTTTTTTTTTTTTTTTTTTGGTGAATCCTTACATCTCACATTAATGGCTGACAGAACTGACTGAGGTTTCTTCTTTTCACTTGAACATTTCAGGTGTGATAGAGCTAGACTGCAATGCAGCATTTAGCCAGTAGATGCTGCTGTGTACACTTCTTCATTCTTTTATACTCTTCCTGGGTATACTCTGGGAATATACTCTGGGAATCCCAGAGGCCTCCTTTTTTTTCAAAGAGAAGTAGAAAAATATTTCCCCCAAAATGTATAATAATAATACTCTCCTTAATTCCACTCTGAATGCGATTTTGTAGCTTACCCCTAAAATATATTAAATGACGACAGACATACATCTGACTTTAGAATGAACTTCAAAACCATTTTTTCTGTATACAAAAGGATATAGCTTCAAAACTCTTATGCTGAAAATTAATCCACAGGTTTCTCCTTGTATTTTCTTGGTAAAGTTAAAAGCAATGAGGAAAAGATTGAAAGAACCTGCTGTTTTCGATTGGCAAAAACAACTTCTTTGGAGGACAGACTTATTATGATGGTGCCCAGGAAATGATCCTCTCCTTCCATTTTCCTTACTGCAGCAGAACCCACAAGGCAACCAACAACTAAACGGAGAAAAAGGAAAAATTCCACCAGCAGCACTTCCAATAGCAGTGCTGGGAACACAGCCAACAGCACCGGCAGCAAGAAGAAGACCCCAGCCACAAACCTGAGTCTGTCCAGTCAGGTACCTGTAAGTCTCGCTTTCCTTCTAGGTCTGAAGTCCTGCCTTTGCCTATCTGCAGTTCCTGGGGCTATGCAAAGTCTCTTGGAGCCGCAAATACATTCTAGGCAGGTGGGGTGGGGGAGGGAAGGCGGGCCAGGGGTAGGGATGGGAGGGAAGAACTGCAAACTGGGAATTAGAAAGGGATATTAAGAGTCTGGACTGCAGTGGGACCTGAATTAAAATGCTAAGATAGGAGATATGTCACTTAAGGTTTAATTAAAATATCACTTAGCAGCATGGCGGGTGGCATAGCAGGGGCTCCCAGTGCCTTTGTCCGAGACCAGCTCCTGGTACTCAGGCTCCTTTTTGTAATACAGTTGGGCCCCCTTGAAATGGGTATCCCCTCCTTATTTTCAGACTCAGGTAATTAAATGGTGGCCACTGAAAATGCAGCTCAGCGTGTGTTTCACTTAACCCATTTCATTAGCGCAGGGGGTGAGTCAGGCCCTGGTGTGGTCTTGGCTCTGTCGACCTGTTGATCACTTTCTTTCCTTTCTGAGTTTTGACAAAGGATAGAGGCTAGTGGAACGGTGGCTTCTTTATACTCCAAAGCAGAGGCTGAGGGGCAATTCTGAAAGAAACTACGGGAACTTTCCTCATCTCCTGTTATCTCTTCCCAAATTCTGTCCCTCCTTCCTAATTTCTTCCTGACTGAGAATTCCTGGACCAGCATTAGACCATCCATTGCCTTTAAGCCCTCGTGCTCCTGTAAGCTTGTCTGGTCCTTTGCCACCTCCAGGGTTACTGGTGGGCTTCCCTCCATGCTGCCCTTGTCACATCACCTGTCGCAGGTTGACTGGCCTTCGATTCCCAACACTAGCTTCATGGACAGACAGCTTCTAGATGCTGCATCTTCAAAATGCACCCTATTTCCTGTAACTGCCCCCCAAAATGATTTCACCTCTTCCCTCCTTCTCACTTGTCCCCACTTTGGGTCTGCTGCCCTCGCCCTCACTCTGATCCCATTACATCTCTCTCCATGAGGAAATAAACTCTCTCATGGGGATTCTCCACTTTCTTCCATATGTGTTCTTCAAATCTGCACCCTACCCATTTTTCCTCACTTTCCATTGCTGAATTCTCTTTGGCTAAAACCAACTCCCTTGGTAACTGTGAGTCACTGGGGCATTAGGCCTCATCTCCTGCCCTCTAGAAGCAGAGAAGGGTCTGGTGCTCATTCCATTGCTAAATTTATAAAGAAAGCATCATGGATGGGTGGAGAGGGCAGTTTATAGGGCAGTACCTTTTTAATTTTAAGCTTGCTTGGAGTGGTATTCCTTCAACCATGTCACAGCTGCCACTGTTTTCTGAATTATATTCTCACTCCTTAAGAGTCGGGGGCAAAAACCCAAGGCAAAAATGAAACAGGTTTTTTTTTTGTTTGTTTTTTTTTCTAATTAAGATACCAGGAAACCACATCCTCTTCTGGTTACTTTGAAAAATGCAAAGGGAAAATAGTTTGGTGTAAAATCAACCAGTAAGGGGCACACAAGTAGCCCATTTACCATTTCATCCCGGAGCTTTAGGAACTAACTTAGTTTTCTCTAATAAACAATGAAAATACATTCCAGAAGATTCTGAAACTATGACCTAGCTACAAAAAAATCCCTCCAAGAATGCAGATCCATTTGACAAATGTTTTCTGAGCTTTGACTGTGTGCCCCACACCACACCAGGGACTGGCAATACCAAAATTAATTTGAGAAAAAGAAAAAGGAGACTCGGGCTCTCACTGTAGAGTTCAATGTCTAATCCACAGATGCCAAAGAGTTTTCCTCTCTCCTTCCAGCTCAGTCTCCTATGGACAGCTTGCAGTGTTGAGAAGGATTCTGAGGTCATGGTGGGGTTGAATGGGCCATCTATTAGTAATGTCTGCCGAGGCAGGAGAAGAGCATCCTCTTGCACACGTGTGGGCTAGTTAAAATTATTTCCCCTTTTATTTTAGAGAGCACAAAGTTTTTTCTCCCAACTGATATTTCCTCCCAACTAACAGCTGCATTTTAGTGGAAGATTTTTGTGTCAAGAGAGTTTTTAATGAGTTAGGACCATTTGGACTTTGTGAGAACAAGCCACAATTGAAAACCGAGACTAGAATTTCAGCTGTATCCTCACACCCTGCAATTAAAGATGTTTTAATTAAGTAAATTTGCAGATGGACAAGAAAGGCAATGAAGGCAACCAGGTTAGGGAAATGCCCACATTTCAGTGTGTCCTCTGGTTGAATGGACCTACACGCTCAGCATCCACTGGCTTGTTGTGACCATATCTGTCTCCGGAATTATCAACACTATGTCACTGTTTTGAGAGACTTGCCATCTGCAGGCCCGGCTGCCTCGTCCAAAGCTGTGGACGCGCTGGGAGCGTCGCTAGGGCTACAGCTGTGGTCTGCTTAGCTGCTCCGGCAGCAATAGGAGTGCGTGGCGAGGACTAGGGTTTAATCCTTGGATTCTGCTTCTCACTCCATGAGCAGGGGCTAGGAGCCATCCCGAACTGCAGCCTCAACCCTGGGAGGGATGGAGACCTGTGTCATTCAACAGCAGTGACCCCTTCTGGCCAATTTAAGGAGAAGCGTTGAGGGGCCCTGAAAGGAGTCACTTCCAGTCCTCCTCAGAGGTTGGTGGCCCTTGCACGGGGGATTAGTGGACAGATGTGTCATGGGCAAGAGCTGGTGGCACCTCCAGACCTCCAGCCAGGAGCTGAGAGCATATCACTTACACACACATGGACGGTCGGGCCTCCTGTGGGACACAGAGAGCAGAGACAGGGACAAAATGCACTGTCACTGCCATTGTCAAGTGTTGGGGGGGCTCCAAGACAAAAGGGGGGAGGGGTGGGAAAATGGCACCTGCATCCTCTAGTTAGAAGTAGTCCCACACTGGTGTGTTTCGCCTCCTTCCTTTTGCTTAGGGTGATGATTGCGGTCAGCCAGAGCAGCCACTCTCCTGGTGTTGCCTTTAGAAGACCAGGGTGAGCTGGGCACGGTGGCGTGTGCCTGTAAGCGACAGCCTATGGAATCGCAGCTGAGACTGGGGATCGCGGTTTGCGTCCTGCCCAGGGCAACATTGCGAGACCTGGTCCCAAAAAAACAGCTGGACGTGGTGGTGCACGCCTGTAATCCCAGCTACCTGGGAAGCTGAGGCTGGGGATCGCTTGAGTCTGTGGTACCCCGGGCAATGAGAGCCTGCCGTTCCACGGGCAAAATTAGCGAGACCTAGTCGCAAAAAAAAAAAATAAATAAAAATAGAAGACCAGGGTGGAGACATGTGTCATTCCTCAAGAGACTGCAAGCAAGCATGTGTATACACATGAAAGCTTAACACACAGCTCTTCATAGCATGCCATTGCTTAATCACTAGTGCATGCGGGCGTGCACACACACGGTCCACAGATATCAGCAGTAAGGCAAATGTGGCTGAGACTTGGGATGTTTAAAAATATCTGCCTGGGCATCTTTTCCAGCTGTTCCTAGAACAAAGATACACCCAACATATTACAAGCCCGTATCGGCCCCATTTGAAGGGATTCAAATCACTATTTTCATTGTACTTCTCTTGAATGACTGTTATTTTTCTGATACAATGAAGGCATCTGGACAGTTGGGAACTTTCTTCTAATATCACGCTTAAGTTGGCTTCTTGGTCATTTTCTCTTCTTTTTCCAATAAGGCTGACCTCCTTCCACTCTCCCAGCCTCTCTCATGATCTGGACTCACAAAACTAATAGAGAACCATGCCATAGGCCCTTGCGTCCTTCTGGGCTTTTCTCCTGCCCTGCAACACTTTTGCATGTGTTTCTAAGCCTGTGTGTGGTTGCACATAAGCCATGAAATGCTCTTCCATCCTCTGGCCCATCTTGCTCTGTTCTTTCCATCTATGCCCTTGGTCATGAGCACCATCTCCTAATCATCTGTAACGGAGTGGCAATTTTATCCTGAACACTCCAGTGGGCTGCAAGGCAGCTGCTCCAGCTAGCTGGATAGGGTTCCACCTCTGCCGTGGTCACAGGCATCTGAAATCCTGGGGGTCCCAGAGACCATATCCAGAGATCATATCTCACCTTGAGAGTCCTCGGGAGTCTCCTTACACATCAGTGTCACATCTGGCTCTTTGTTGCATAAGAAATAACATTCTTGGAAACACATATCTCATTATCCTGCCTGAACCAGTGGCTCTGAGCTTACCCAGTTCATATTTCAGGCATTTCCTTCATCTGGGACATGTCCCACAAAAGTTGTTTTTTATTGATTCCCTAGAGTGATTCATCACAGAACATCGTTTGGGGGCCTAATACTACCACCCCATAATTCTAGAGAGTCGGTCCATCAAACAAGGATTCCTAGTCCAAAAGAAGCAAGGCAATACTGAAAGGATTTGTTCAATTAGTACCTTCAAAATTCTAGACGGGATCTGGAGGGCCTGCTGGCCTTCTCCAAAGCATACTCAGCCTTGCACATACTGCCCTGGGAAAGGCCTCTTGTCCCACAGAAGAGGACTGATGTCCCATTGTCCAGGCATGTCATGGAGTCAGCCTGCACGGAAACACGTGCTTACTTCTCCAAACACGTCTGGCTCAGCCCTGCTTTTCTTGGTCCCTAGCGAGTCTTGTAGCAGTTGGGCATTTTCCTGAACTCACTTAAATAGATGGCTAGTCAGAGCTTGCCCAGCAGCAGCCCCCTGACAGGTGGCTACCCCATGCCCAGATCACCGGTTGACCCTGAGGGTCCCCTGGAAAGGAAGAGGCAGGTGCTGTATCTGCCTTTCTCCCCTTACCCTGCGCTTCCCCTGTGTTTCCCGTGGTCCTGGCCCCCACGATACTCCCAACTACAGTAGGTGGCATCCTTGTTTGCATGGAAGGACAATTTTGTGCTTAAAGGAGTGATTAGAGGGATTCTTCTTGCACGCTTCCATTTCTGATGACTACCAGCTTCATCAGTGTAATTATAATTAGCGCTCTTCATCTTCCTTTTACCGCACCAGCTGGACAGACTGGTTCTCTTTACTGCCCAGATGGGTGGCAGGGTTGCCTGTGTGGGGATAGGTGACAGGCACCATGAAATAACAGATGGTAAATTCAGGGCTTGTTGGCAATCAGCAGGTTTTTGCTAATGACTTAATTAGCTATGCAAATTGTCAAATCAGTGTGAACATTGTTTTTATCGAAAACTTTACCTAAATTAATTACCATAATTAAGTAGCAGAATGTCAAGGATATTGGCTGCATAAAAGGGCCTGGCTGAGTAGAGAAAAGAGAGATTCTGTCTTCAATTAAAATGTGTACCATCCTTGGGACAGAGAAAATACCATTTGGAATAAGTCGCGTGAATCCTGCAGAACCGTCCCCAACCCAGGCTTGCTGGTAGTTTCCAAAGCCATTCATTCCAGAGGCCCTAAAGATAAAGCGGTGGAGTTTTGGAGGTTTTGCAAAGCGCCCAAAAGAAGGTTCCACTAGTTCTCTCAAAAGTCCCCAATGACGGCAAGTGAAAGCGTGGATTTTTTTAATTTTGAAAAATCCATTTTTTTATTTCTGCAGATTGCTAGCATTGCTCGTTCTCCGGTGTCAGGCTGCACACTAAGGACATAAAACTCGCGTGGTTGTTACACGGCAGGAGGCGATGTTTATTCCCTGTAGAAATCCAATATGCGTCTCACCCCCCGACACTGAGACTTGACCCGGGTGTAGCGGACACGAGCCACGAGCGTGCCTGTCCTAGACCCCCCAGCTCCTCCCACTATTGTTTTACGCTGAGCTTCTCTCTCCCAAGGTTTCCCTGTAATAATGTCAGCTGCTGTTCACAGGATGTGATGGTGGTAGGAGAGCCAACTCTGATGGGAGGTGAGTTTGGGGACGAGGACGAAAGGCTAATCACTAGATTAGAAAACACGCAATATGATGCGGCCAACGGCATGGACGACGAAGAAGACTTCAACAATTCACCCGCCCTGGGGAACAGCAGCCCGTGGAACAGTAAGCCTCCCGCCACCCAAGAGACCAAATCAGAAAACCCCCCGCCCCAGGCTTCCCAGTAAGAAACCACGCGGCCGCCACGGTTCAGGGGCTACGCTCCACTCCAGATCTTTACTTACAGGAGAGGACGGAGGAGAGAGACAAACGTTGCCACGCAAATCTCTGTTTCCAAACCACAATGATCTGAGTGTTTCTTTCGTTCTGGTTTTTCTTTTTAATTGAGAGGCTCGTTCCAAATCAACTCCATGGCCCTTCTTGGAGGCCTTTCCAGGTGATCTGGCCCTGGTGGTAATGAACCGAGCGAGGCGAGCGCTGCTCTCGGCCGCTGGGAACCACGTGTTAGCGCTTGAATTTCTTTTTCCTGCACCCAAGGGAGGCCGTCTAGGCCGCAAGCCGTCCGTGCTTGGGGTCTCGTTCCTCGGCCGGACCTCACTTCCGATGACTTTTTAATATTGTACAATATTTTCTGCTTTTTGACTTGCATCCGAGAGTTTCTTGTTTCAGTAAAAAAAGAAAAGAAAAAAAAATCAGCTTTTGGAGAGTCCTTGAAATGTACCTATATATTTTTCTTCATCTTTTCCGGCATTGGGGAATGGCTCCAAGCGCCTGGCCAGGCCATCTTTGGGCGCCCTTCCGAGCCCGGGGGGAGGGGAGGGGGCCGAATGTGGCCCGGATGAGCGCTGAAACAAGAAATGTGCTCCAGTCCTCCAAGATACCAATGCAGGTTTTTATGTAAAGAGACTCGGCCCCTTGAGAGTTGATGCGTTTGTAAAAATTGCTGTGGATCCAAATATTTTCAAGCCATGTTATCCATTAATTTCGTGGGCAGTTTAATAAATTGGAAACTTTTTTGTGTTCTTTATTGTATCTGAGTTGGCTGTTGCTCCTTTTCAAAGTATATTCCTTGTATAATATTTTGTAAAGCCTTCACCTGGTTCTTTTATGGGAACTTTTCTTTGGGACAATACCAGTGTATTTATGTGAAACTTTATTAAAAAAACAAACTAATTTTCCATTTGCATATTCATATGTTTCTCCACACATGTAAAGACACAGTGGCTCCGTGTGCTATAAAACAGCTGTATTTTATGTATGCTTCACTGATAAGTGTGCCAATAATAAACTGTGTTAATGACCAAAGCGCATGAGTCTGGCTATTTTTAAACACAGGCGGGAAGCCTGCTTGCAATTATGAAATGTTTTGAGCTGGGATTTATTGCCCACAGTCCAAATGCAGCAGGAGTGGGAAGCTGTGATGCTTCGTATTAAGTTTGGTTCCTTTGCTGCTTACTGCAATCCCCCTGGACTGACCGGTTGCTGGCCAAGATCGGGTGCTTACTCTCCCCTCACTTGCAGTATTTAAGACCCACACACATTATTTCAGTTACTCCTCACGGCTCCACCAAGGAGACACTCGTATATCCATTAAAAAGAAAATGAATGCTTATCCTGTTTTTTGCAAGAATTGTTATGTTACCCAGAGAGAATAGGTAATTCACTTGAGGGTATTTTTTATTTCAAGAATGTTCCCATTTTCCCCATTTGTACACATAACGTAGGTAAGGTGAAGTCTGCTGGAATTTACTGAATGTGTATTATATGCCAGGCAATTTTTAATGTATCATCTCTGCAAATTCTGGAAAGGGAGTTTTGAATAAAAGGAAGCAAAGGGCAAATGTCTTAGTGGGGATTCCCAGAGGTAGAATCTAAGACCAGGGTTTGTGGACACATGATTTATGGGGACAGTGCTTTGGGAACTACCTCTAAGGGCTTGGGGAGTAGGCTAGAGATGGAGCTAGGAAAGCTGTACTAACATGTTTGGTGGGGCTGGTCCAGCAGGATAGAGCCCTTGTTGTAGAGCTCTCCCTTTTATGCTGAGCTACCAGGCTCAGGTACCCCTGTGCCGGGCATTGGCTATGGAATGGGAAGTAGTAAATGGTAAATGGTTCACGGTAAATGGTTCCCATCAGTCAAGAGCAATTCTGCAAAGAGACCAATTAGCCTCTTGGCTTGAGTGAGTTCATAACCCTGGAAAGCACACCTGTGTGGGCACTTTCTCCAGCAAGTGATTCACCCCATCTCATATGAGCCATCTCATAGCTCACAGGTGACACAGTGGACATTTGAAATAGGATATTCCTTGACTGCAAAACCCATGCTCTTTCTAGAACATCACAGTGACTCTAGAACATGGATAGTTTGAGGAAAGTGTGTGGTGCCACAGCAACAGAACCAAAGGCAGTAGAGGGAAAGAGCTGCTTTATTACTTCCCCTAGCACATTGCTAAGAGCTTCCAGTGTACCTCCTACCCCACCTCAGCGTTTGAGGTTATCTTTCATCAATCCTTCAACTCCCCAATGGTCAATTATTATAGGTGATATGCAGGACATTTTATATTTAACATCCGTGCCAGTAATCAATGGCTACATGGCAAATCAATCTAAAGCTGAATGACTCAAGAGAACAATTTCTCACTGTCAGCTGCCCTTCTGAGAGCTTCCTGGCCTCTAATGGGTGGTTTGCATCTAGGGACTCTGATATCAGCTGGGGCAGGAGCCATTAGGTTGGACGGCACTGGACATCCAGGAGGTGGACTCAGTGCTGGCCAGGATGGGAGCCCAGCCAGGGATGCTCCCTGCTGCTCCTTGCTGACTCTCCATGGGGTACTTACAGGGTGGTGACTGACTTCTGTTCAAGAGCCAGCATACCAAGAGAAAAGAAATCATTTGCATTCACAAAAGTGAAACTGAACCCCATACTATCGATCAAAGCAGTCTAAATTCAAGGTTAGGAGGCACAGATTCCCCTCTGTGAGAGGCATGAGGTGTGTGTATGCAGAGAGGGGATGGGAAGGTGGCCACTGTTGTCTTTGAAACAGACACCTGCAATGTGCAATCTCTAGCCACACCAAGTGCTCATATTCCGTGACACTTGGCATGTTTTTCCCTCTTAGAAAGCTGTCCCCTGCCTTCTTCCATTACCAACACAATTCACCTTTAAAAGTTCTACTGACATCCTCAGAATTCTGGCTTCTAGATACCTCCCCAGCTCTTCTCAGGGTTTATTGTCACCTCCAGGGCCCAACAAGTGTTTCCTGCTTCTATCTTAGCGCTTTTCTTATAAGCTTGTCGTTCTTGAATAGCCCTCCATGTCCCATTAAACCCTCCTCACTCTGGGAAATTTAATCATTTTCAACTGAATCCTTAATATGTAACCTCTATCATACCTGTTGGTGGGATAAACACAGTTAAAAACCCCAAAGTGAAAATCATAAGACCACTATTTACCATGTTTTTTCCTCTTAAGCTTCAGACAGTGGCACCACTGAGTCTGGTACCTATTCATGTAGTTATAGAAAAAGCAGAGGGATAGACAGAGAAGCATATATTCAGGTTTCTTAGGAGTCAAATCCACACAAAATAAACATTGAATAAGGCATTGGGCTAAGCCTCATATTGAAAGTCTGAGATTTGTCAGCCCAGAATAATCCTACGGGCACCCATTTATTAAGAACATGCTATATCCTAGTCACTTGCTGAATGCTTCATCTTGGTGGTCTCAAACTGAGAATCCAAGGATGCTACATGAGTTGGGTTTTACTTAAAATTTTCAAAGCCTCAGGCATCAACAACAGACATTTTTCCCATGGAATCTTGAGTCACCGGGGACAACTCAGGTTCACCCCTCAGGCCTCTTTCTGGGGCAATGGCTCCTTAGCACACACCCTCCTCAAGGCAGATTTTGGAAGAAATGAAAGAAATCAGGCTGTATCACAGAAACACATATGCTCCACCTGCAAGCATTGGCCAGAGTAAGTCACAAGGACAAAGACGACATCACAACCAGGGGATACAATATCTTTGTACATGTACCTCAAGGTCAGCCTGTTTAGATGCTGCCTAGCTTGTCACACCCAATCCAGATTAAGCACTCAGTTTACTTGCCTGCCTCTGTTAGTTACTGTCAGTTACACCCATGAGAAGGCTTGCTAAAGCACACTTTGGAAGTAGGCATGGCAGCACCTTTTAATAGAAGCAAAAACTGATGCTCAAATGGTTAATTGACACCATTTATCACACAGCTAATAAGTAAGTGGTGATATGAGCTTTGTACCTGGGTCCTCTGGGCTAAAGTCTGTCTCCATTCACTAAACCACTAGTGGAAATCACAATAGCCATTATTTTCTGCATGTTGGGTCAGGAAAGAGGCCAGCATGATCTGGTTGAATGTTTGCCATCTTCCTGCAGGCGAAGCAAGGCTACATACTATCCCCCATTTTAAACCAGTTGCCCAAGGTCAAGAATTCGGGAGTGACAGCGTCAAGGCACTTGACTGTGAGCCAGTTAATCAGCCTTTCTGTCAGTTGTACCACCTGCAGGTCAGTGTTTAGAGGTGTTCTCTGGCCTGGGATTGGGATCCTGTCAGCCTTCCTGACATTCACTATGTATTTCAGGAATTGTCACTAGTATCCAGAGATCAAGACTTGCTACTTACCTGGTAATGGAATGAAGCAGGGAGACCCTTGTTTAGGGCATTGAAATCTCAGGAGCATTTGACAATGGATTTATAAACAAGTCGCCCAGTCCCTGCAGGGAATTATTTCTCTCTCTATTTCTCTTTAACCTTGAGGTGAACATTCAATGCAATAGGATAACACAACCACATTGGCACTACACAGTGTGGGGGTGCAGAAAGAACAAGGCTAACAAGATCAATTTTCCTAAAGCAGCATTCACAGCATCCTTGGGAAATTCATTTTCTAGTGGGATAGCTTGTCTGTCTTGCACAAGAAAAAATTACTAGTCGTTTGATTTCTCTGATCATCAAGTAATATATGCTCACTGTAGATGATTTGGATAAATAGAAATTAAAAAAAGAAATGAAGTAAATCTACAGCCCTTTGATATATGATGATATAACCATTGTAAATGTTCTAATGATATCCATCCAGATCTTTTTCTTCTTGAATCATATACATTATAATATTGGCAACATATAAAACAGACAATTATATGTCCTGCCCTTTTCATGTAATAGTGTATCATGAACCACCTTCTTAACTAGTCTTTAAAACCATGATTTTAATTTCCATATAATTATTCACTGATGAGTTATGTCATATGTACTAAGTTTTTATTTATGGTTGCTGAACTCTTTACTGTATGCTACTAGAATTTCATAATCATGAATAAACTAAGCAAAGTTGAGAAGAGTATAAAATTGAAATCACTTACTGGCCATTTGCCTTCTATGCAGTCCCATGTGGAGCATTGTAAGGGCTTACAAGGTGCTTATAGTTCACCTGGAATAGAGGACAAGAACAACTGCACAAAACACTATCCAAGCATGTAAGGTCAATATACTCCCAAGTGTCAACCGAGCCAGAAAACAAAAGCTGGAGGGGATTAAAGGCATGGAGCTCACATTCACCATATGGTTGCTGTGCTCAGTGAGTCTTAACCACAACCAGAGCTAGTATTATGAGAGCTTAACCACACCAGCTTAGTATTATGAAACTCTCAGAGATCAAATGACTTACCCCAGGTCACACAGCAAGAAAATAGTAAGACCAATTTATAATTAATACATGATTCCATCCTGTTCTTTCTCTTGCAAACCATGAGAAACCCCTGGAAAGCAGCTAGTACCATGTTTGTCTGGTGGCAGGAATGACTTCCTGCCAGAGAGAGAGAGAAGAAGACCCCATGACACATGTGTGCACGCATGAGGGTCTGGCTGTGCTGCTGACTCTGCTCTCTTTGCCTGCTTTATTCCTCACTGGCATCCAGGTGTTATGTGGTCACTTATTGTGTATTTGCCTTATATGCAATCAAGTCACTGGGAACACTGAGGAGTCTGGGTTTTGAGCACAACCTCAGCACCATTGGTGTGACTAGAAAGATGTGTCTCCCAATGTTCACATTGATCTAGAAAAGGCACAGGTTATTAAAACTATAAGTGAAGGGAACTGGTGAAGTAATCTCTACAGCTCCATCCACCCCTGTGTGTGTTTTCTTTTTCCCCCATTCCACCTCCCCACTCTAGTTGCTATTCATTCCAGAACTTTTAACAGCCTGAACATAAAAAACATTTTTCATTTTTCAATAGTCTTCAAAGTCTCTTCCAAAAATAAGTATTCCTGAGTTAAGCAGAACTGTCCAAAAGGAAATTCCTGGTATCTCTTTCCAAAATCAATGGATATGCTGTATTTTGAGACTTTTTCTAAAAAGTCATTCTTTCCTATAATTCTTAATTTTCTAAAAGTACTTTTTCATTCTTGTGGTCTTTGCACATTCCTCTGTCAGGTATTAATGAAAATGCTCATGCTTTAAGAGATTGCAAAAATTCACAAATGAGTGGGAAATTGCTTTAACTCTCAAAGTCTGACATTACTCCGAAGTCCGAGTCACAGACTTGGAGAAAAAAAAGTTTTGGAAAGCCTGGACGCCATTGACGGCACCAAGCAAGTTTCATTTCCTCAGTCAGTTCTGACCTACCGGGCAATGCAGGAGTTTGTGCTGCAACAGCTTCTGAGGACCCGTTCATAAAGGGAGAATAGAGATGTGAAATATTAGCAGTGCCAGCAGCATGCAGTGACTTAGGCTCCTTGCATTTGTCATCTCCACCCTAAATCACAGCATATTGACAGCAGAGGCCTATGGGACTCACTGTAACTGCTTCCTCATAATAGATGACTAAGTAATCCGCCCCCCACACACACCAAACACTCCTCATCCTGGAAAAGTCCTCAGTCCTGCGTAAACCTGCCCATTTGTGTAGCAAGAGAAACATACGTGGAATCATGACAGCTGCTACTTATGAAGCATATTTTACATTGATTTTAATCCCCCCACCCTGATGGGGAGGCATGAATGTCATCACTTTACAGATAGGGAAACCATGCCAAAGAAACATTAAGGAAGATACCCAAGGACCTGAACTAATAAATACCTGCGATTCAATCCTGGGGGTGACTGGCTGTACCACCTGCATTTCCTTTGCTATGCTGATAACTTTGAATTTTTATTCTAAATTAGAACAAGGTTAATATAATGGTTCAAGTTGACAATGGAGGAATGACCCAGCAGCAGAGGCCAGGAGACGCCAGAGACTGGAGAGCCGGTATCCCAGTTGTACAGCCAGATACACACTTGTCTCTCACACTAGCACTCTTTCAGTTCTGGGAGAACTCAGTTACTTCCATTGTGCTTATGAATGAAAGGCACACCAAGCCCTGTCAAATTTGGTACATTAGAAAGTACTCAGAAAAATGACATCAGCAACCTACTGGGGGCAACCAGTGATTAATCCAGTTGGCCCAGGGAAAACCTCCCTTCCCACTGCAATGGAAGCTGATCCCACTTGCCTTAATGACTTACCTTTGGTTTTGCTTGAGGTGAGAGTGTTAATAGAAACAACTGTAGTTACTTTGCACTTCAGACCCATTGCTTCTGCAACTGGGTTTTGGGGGGGTTGCATTTATGAAGTGCATCTTGTAAGATTCTTTAAAAGTAATGTGAAAGTGGTGTTATTATCTGGAGTGAAAAGCGGAATCTCCAGGATGGACCCATCTGTAAGTCAACCATTGGGTCTTCAGCTACCTTCAATCACCACCTGAAAGTCAAAATGTTCTCATCGCTCACTGCAAAACTCAGATAAAGAGGTAACAAAATCCTCAGGGTGCATTTTTAATGGAAGGACATGGTATTTCTTAGAGCAAATTATCTCTTTTTGCAAATTTAATCTTTCTGGTTGCTGAGACCATGGGCATCCTTAATCCCCTCCTTTCAAATATGTGCAGAGTTGACTCCACATTTTAAAGAAACAGATGAATGACTGTTTCATATACCTAGGAAAGAGGTTCACAGTTCTGATTTTAAACAGCTTCTAAATACCATTCTTAGAACAATGGACAACTGATGTTACCTCCTTCGAAGACAAAACTGGTAGCACAGTCCAGAATAATTTTTTAATGAAGAATAATGAGGGGAAACTGACTGCAAGTGATATCAAAGCAGAGACCAACATGGTGATGCACAGGAGACAAGCCTGACAGCTCAAAAACGCTCCTACAAGAACATCTCAATTTAGAGTATTTTACATCTATAAAGTGTGCAGTTAAATAAATGTTTAAAAATTACCTTTCCATTTTTAAATCACATCTTTACCATGTAAAAGTTTCATTATAGAAACCAGGAACTTAGAAATCACATCTCTTCACTAAATACCAACATTAGAAAATTAAAAAAATATATTTGGGAGACAATTTGAAATGGTAGCTAAGCATCTGAACCCTAAAGATAAATAAACATGGGTCTATATCTTAACCTGTATACTAGCTGTATGACCTGGGCAAGTACTTAACTCCTCTGAGCCTCTGTTGTCTTATTTAGAAAATGAGCATATTAATAGTTCCTGCTCAAAAAGCTATGATGCAAATTAAGTTTAATGTCATATGATAAACATATCTCATGAAAATTATATATATATTTTGAAATTAATAAATTAACTACTTTTGTTAACATTTTAAAATAGAACATCTTTTTTCCACCTATTCTCTGGCTATTGTGTGATTTCTGTATACCCATGTCTTAACTGAACTTTGCTGAATTCACTCATTAATCTTAATAGTTTCCCAATTCATTCTTGTGTACTTTGTAAATTATGTGATCAGTTTTTCTATGATATTGACAGTTTTCTCTTTTCCTTCCAATAGAATATCTTTTGATTTCAGTGTTTTGTTTAATGCTACTAGCTAAAATTTTAGCTATATTAAATAGTGATGGTGATAACAGGCATTATTTTTATTATTCTTGCTCTAATGAAATCTGTTCTAGAGTGTTTCTTCACTCAATGTAAGATCAAATCTGTAATATGTAAAGGAAAAAAATCTTCTAAGATTTCCTAATATCTTTTATTTACTCACCAATGAAAGTTAAATTTTAGCAATTGTTAAGGAGATCATCAAATACACTTTTCCATTCATGCTATTAATGAACTATGGTTTGGTGATTTATTTCTTTTCTAGATTTGCCTACTTGGCTATAGTAGATTATCTTTTAAGATGCTCTTACATTATATTTGCTATCCTTTCATTAATGCTATACACTTATATGTTCAGAATAGAACTGACTGTTCTTTGCTCCTTTGTTCTATTTTTCTCCTAGCATGCTATCAGAATTATGATATAAAATAAGCTTGGAAGTGTCTTTTCTATAACAGTTTATAACCATACGACTCTCCAGTGTTTTTGAAGTATTACTAGGATTTTTCATCTGAGATGTACATTATTTTCAAATTGAAATAAAAATTATTCATTAATTTTTGTTATTTTTGTAGTTTCTACTTTGTTTTTTTGTATCTTAGTTCAACTGTGCTTTGGAGATTTATTGAATTGAAGCTTGACTTTTTAGTTTTTGTTCTTGTTGTTTGGTAATGGTACAATTTGAAGCTAAGAATTTCCCTATAGTGTTTGAAGATCCCTAAAAGTTTTTTAAGGATTAACACTGCCATTGTTATTCTTTCCACCAAT
Organism: Uropsilus gracilis; assembly: GCA_004024945.1. NCBI lineage: Eukaryota > Metazoa > Chordata > Mammalia > Eulipotyphla > Talpidae > Uropsilus > Uropsilus gracilis. The sequence continues at coordinate 19,979 of PVHY01005649.1, read as the reverse complement.
GTCTTTCAATATTTTTTAAAGTGCTATATATTTAGACAAAGATAATTGTTTGAAAATTAAATAAACTTATACAAGTAAATAAAAATACTTGGAAGGAATCAGGCACATAAGATGTAGTCAACTTTGCCATCATTAAAGTTTTTACTAATTTAAAAAAATGGCACCCATTTCCAAAAAGTCTAGTAGGATTCAGTCTAAAAAGATAATCACTAAGTGACTGATTTAGCATTTCTAAAATATATAATATGTGCTGAAATACATACTATGGCCTTTCATAAGGAAACAGAAAATAGCAGTTGTACCTATTAAAAGAATACAGAATTTTCAACAGCATTAATGAGATGTTTTCACATTGCTTACAATTCACTATTTAAGGTATAGAGTATAGTAGCCACTGGTTTCATTGACTCTTGAGGCTTGAAATATAGCCAGCACAAATTATAAAATAATCTAGTGCAAAATGCATGCTGAATTTCTAAGTTTCTGTATGTAAAAAAGATCTAACATATCTCATTATGGTTTTAATATTAATTACATGTTGAAATTAAGATGTTTTAGATAGAGATTGGAAATTTATCATTCAAATTAAGTTTTCCTGTTTCTTTTTATCTTCTTTAAAATAGTTAGTAGCTGAAAGGGGCAAAAAGAACTAAGATGGTTGTGGGAGAACCCCAGAGTAGATAATGATATAAAACAAAATAAATAATATAATAAATAAAAAATCTTATTCAAAATAAAATAAAATAGTTACTAGAAAATACATGTGATTTGAGCATAAAATTATATGTAAGAGTGTCTGGAGCTCTCATCACCCTTCTATTGAACTACACTAATCTGCAAGGCAGAAGCAAATATCCAGACTTCCCAGGAGGAGATACAGGCTAATGCTTGTATTTCAGTGTCTTGAAGAGCATGCAAGTGGTACATTGCTTTGAAAAGGGAGTTCATATCAGAGCATTGAGAATTCAAGTCTTAGTACCATGAGTGCTGATTTTTCTAAGGAACTATTTTTCATTTGCTTGTTGCTTTCACTTTTGGCTCTGAATGTTAGAGTTGAGGGTAATGGTATTTGTCTCATTTTTTTGTGTAAGGAAACTCATAGCTCAAAGCTCAAAGTTCCTAACCTCCCCCCTCATCCTCCTGCCTGAGTGTAGCACCTGAACACATGGATGATATTTTTTAAATTTTTGTCCCTTTATTGAGGCAATATTGGTTTACAACTCCTCATATGATATAGGGTATGGGCCCACATCTCCTCCTATGTATGTTACCACACCACTCCCTCCATTTAAGCACCCACAGTCCTTTACCATTGGTCATTGTTCCCCCTCCCTCCTCTGTCTCCCTCCTTTTCTAGTAGCCTCAATTTTTCAGTCATATTTCTAGGATTAATTTTACTTTAGTTCTGTCAAATCCTTTGGTTGTTTTGACTTTCTTTGTTTTCTCTATATTTTACATATGAGTAAAATTATCTAGTATTCATCTTTTTTTCCTTCTAACTTATTTCAGTTAGCATAATTACCACCAGTTTCATTCATGTTGTCACAAATGACAAGATTTTGCTTTTTCTATAGCTAATATTCCAGTTCATCTATATGCCACATTTTCTTGATCCACTGTTCTGTTATTGGGCACTTAGATTGTGTTCATAACTTGGCTATTGTAAATAGTGCTGCAATGAACATAGGGGTGCATACATACCTTTAAATTGGTGATGGTGCTCTTGCATTTTTTTCCTTTATTCTTGTCATTTTTTACTGAACACACACACACACACATATATATATATATACATATATGTAATATTACATCTTTGTTTATCCCATATTCTCCCATCACCTTATCACCATGTACCTTCTTTATCTCTTGTTCCTTCCCCCTCCCCCGATTTTATTCTTCTTCCCCTTCCTATATTGAAACATATATCTATTGGCAGTTTAAATTTTGTTTTAAACTGTTGACTGTTTAAATTTTTTTTGTCTCTCTGTTTGCTTGTTATCCCTAAATCCCACATATTAGTGAGACCATCCCATACTTCTCTTTTTCTTTCTGGCTAATTTCCACCAAGATGTTTCCTTCTAGCTCCATTCATATTGCTGCAAATGACATTAGTTTATCTTCTTTGATTGATGTATAATACTCCATTGTGTAAATATACCACATCTTTTTCAGCCACTCATCGGTTTTGGGGCATTTGGATTCAAGACATGCAGAAAAATGAACCAGGACAACTCCTTCACACCTTGTACAAAAACTGACTCAAAATGGATAAAAGACTTGGAATGTAAGACCTGAAAACATAAAATACATAGAGGAAAACCTGGGCAAAACCCTCCATGAATTACATTTCAGAAATCCACATAGATGATATTTAGAAGGGAAAATCCATGTGGCCCATCCTGCTGCTCTTGCTCCCCTGAGGACAGAATTCTTTCAGTTCCCTTGGTTGATGGTTTTGCAAAGCAGGTTTTGGGGTTTTCTTCAGAAGAGGGGAGCTGCAGGGCCACCTCTGCAATGAATAAGTCTCCCAAATTTGGTTTAGGAAGGTTGGTTCCTGCAAAAAGAAAGTGCACTCTCTATCAGCATTGTCAGGAACAGGGTGATAGTTAGATATCCATGTAACCCATACTCACCTCTAAATTGATTCAAAACTTGATCAGGAGAGTAGTTTCCTTTATTGATTGGGATTCTCCCCCCAACAACACAATCCAATAGAAAATAAGGATGTAAAGGAACAGTACCTCATTAAAAGGTAATAAAACATAGAAGTAACAACATACAGAACTCCCCCTTACCTTAACCAACAGGAAATCCCATGTAAAATAGTAAGCTGGTCATGAAAGTACAATAACATAGAATAAAATGTGAATAAAATGCAAAGGAATTCTGATATGATTTGGCATCATTCCACTTTTCTTGTAGGAGGAATTGGTGAAATTACTTGGCAGTGTGAATGAAAGAACAATTTGATTTCATTGGCCCCAATTTCTCTTTATTTATTACTCAGCTTCTGCTGGTTCTCACCAGTCTGTTCACTTTTGTCTTTGATCAGTCAGGCCCTGGGTATACAATTCTCATTGATAATTACCATTATGTGAGATTGCACACCAAAATCTTGTTTTCTGCATACTACTGTTTGAAAATTAAATTTGAAATAGCAACACTTAAGAAAAATATGTCTTAGAAAACTCCTAAGAAGGAATGGGTGCTTTTGCTTTCACATAGGCTGCCTGTCTCACTCTATATTTCACATCACCTTTCTCCCCTTTGAGTCTGGGGAGTGGTGTGTTTATAGTCAGTCCTCTCAGCAAAAAGAGCAATTCTTTGGTTGTGTTCTGTCTGAAATTGGATTCTTCCTTTAAGTAGAAATTCAGTTGCTATTACATCAACTATAAAAATGATTAAGCATGCTTCCTTCTTCCCCAAACACAGCAACTGGAGCTTTGCTGTTTAACCAAGCTATGCCACTGTAACAGGGTTTATAGCCCCACCTCCCTAAGCCCTTGATTTTTCATTCACCAGGAACCAAAGACAAGGCCTCTGGCCTCCAAATTCCTTATTTCCTTTACTTCATTTCTAAGTGAATCAGGTATCCATGGAAACAACTGAAGATTAATACTCAAAACAGATAATTCTTCATTCCTTTCTGTACAATACAGCAAAAATAAAGATTGTTTTAGGAACAATCTGAATTCCTACAGCAAGTTCTGTTCTAGTTGCAGAATAGAGGTGGAAGGGAAGAATCTACCCCTCTAAACATTTTCTTGAGCATCCGATCATCCACTCATGAAAGACAGAGATGTTTATGATACAAGGGAATGCCAACTTACATGAAGGCTGGATTTTGTCACTTAATGAATCTGTTTCTATTGGATCCTGCTGTACTTCAATGGAACTGGAGTGCCATCTCTACTTTTATGATGTGGTGACACAGGTTGAGCCTGTCCTACCAATCTGGGTTCTCCAACTGAAGAAGCTGTAGACAGGTTCAGCTTTCTCTTGTTTTATGTCTTCCGTGGCTTCTAATACCATCTGATAGTCTTTATTTTGTTTCCTTTTTCCTCCAAGTAGATACCTCAGGAACAATATTCTGAATGTTCTGTCTGCATCATGACTCGAGTCCTTATCTTTGAGTGGGCAAAACAACTTGATTTGTGACCCTACAATATTTTGCCCAAATAAGGAACAAGGAAATAGATGACTGTTTCCAGAAGAAAAGGGGAAGAATACCCAACTAGATAGCTCTGTTGGTTACAGGGTGAGGGTCAGAGCACATGCAGATGCAGAAAGTCTACACTGAGACAGGACCTAGAGGAGCTGGAATTCACAGAAATGTTGGAGAGTGCCCTGGAATTCCTCAGGCTGTGAACTCCTGAGTTGGTTGTAGGTGGTGACTGCATCTGACATCTAAGAGGCAGATGGATAACCATTGTTAAAATTACCTTACTTTGACTATGAATGAGATGTATCATTTTGTCATGAATTTATTAATGATTCAAAGTTCTGTAAATTTTATGCTATTTTTTGCCAATTTTTCTTTGAGAATTTTATCATTTTTCCAATTAATTAATGCTACCTATTTTAATAACACTGGTCTGGTCACCTGGTAGATATTTTTAACAGTTTCCCCAGGTACTGATTTCCTTTTGATTCTGCTATTATGAAGAAATTTTTTATTTTTGTAATATAAAATCAAGTTATTTTTTCATGAAATTTTTTCTATTGCTTTCATACTTGGAAATTCAGTCTATAATCTCAAAGTAGGTATAATATAACTATAGTTTCTTTACATTTGTGCTTTTTGTTTTACACATTCAGCTCATAATTTATTATGGAAGTTATTTTCTTCTTTTATAAATGCTAAATATTTGCAATATGCCCTCCTCTCATAGACAGCTAATTATGTAAACATCATATATCAAATAATGATTCCTTGCTTATGGGTTCGTAATGACATTTGTACTATAAACAAAGTCCTTAAGTATTGTAGCTTTTGTTTTTGAGCTATCTTTTCTGGTTCAACAATCTGTCAAATGTCCTAAGTACCATATTTTTAGAATTACTGATGATTTCAAATGCATTTAAATAGAAAAAAAACTCTTCCTTACCCATTGTGTTTATATTTCAAGGAGCTTTTTAAGCAATTCTGTCTCATTATATTTCCTAAAGAAATTTTAGATGATGTTTGTCACAAAAAAATTATTTTGGGATGTTGATTGGATATTTACATTAATTTAAGATGAACTTACATCTTTGTAGAAACAGTCAAGACAGTAGTTGTTGTTTAATGAATACTTTTGATGTTTCAGACGTACGACATAAATATTATCTCATGCAATTCTCAAAATAATCTCATTGGATTGGAACTATTATGGGCCTCATTTGACAAATGAGGTCTACAGAAATTACAGTCTTTTCAAAAATCACATTGCTGATTAGAGGCAAAGTGGAGCCTGAAATTCAGGTCTGATTGTAGTATTTGTAAATGAGAGAGTCCTCCAATTTCTCTGTGTTCTTTTTCTATATGTTAGTAGAGTCCCCTTGTTTTGCTGATATAGATTTGCATTTTTTGGTATATTATATACTTTGACATTTGTTTACTGGTTAATTTGTTATATGGTTATATAACCATGTTGTTACATGGTTAATTTCAACATAATCAATGCTAATTTTTATATTTATACTGCACCTGGCCAACCTTGTATCTATTAAAAATATTCTCAGTTGATTTTATTGGATTATTACTAGCAAAAATGATATTATTAATATAACAGTTCTCCCCCAAATTGATCTATATATTTAATGCAATCCTCTTCAAATTTCCAACAAAATTTTTATGGAAATTGACAAATTTTTTTTAATTTGCATATATATGTGTATTTATATTTATATTACATTATTGCAGGGTACACAATAATGTGTACCCTGGGGCTTTCCCACTTCACTAACACCTGTTAACCATCCTGATCTTTTGTGCTCTTCACTTCCCCCACCTTCTTTCCCCTCCTCCTCTCTCGCTCCATTGTTCAGTCCCATTGGTTATTTTTATTTTTTCTTATTCGTTTAAAAAAAAAAAGAATAACCATGACAGAGATAGTTGACATTCTCTGTGGATATCTCTTCTATCCTATTCCCCATTACACATTCCCAGACATAATAATTAATACTCTGAATCTGATGTTTGCCATGCCAATGGTATTTGAAACTTTTAAATCACATATCAGTAAATAATATATTACTTTTCATGGTTATAATTTTGTAATTATGGTATTGTAATATGTATGCCTATCTATGTAACTTGTTTTATTCCCACAAAAAATTTTTTTTGATTATTAAAAAAAAATCTCCTTAATAGGATATTGGAGACCATCCCCATTTGTTACTTTTATTATTGTATCCAAATTTCAAGTGGTCTTAAAGTTTTAAAACTTGTAATATTTGTCATATTGATATTTTCTTGTATCCTAATTTGCATACTGATATCTCATTGTATCTTAATTTTCTTTTATTTATATGCTCTAAGCCTGAAATAAATGGTATAGTTTAAAATAGAAAATAATTTAATAATTGGCAAATAAATTTTAAAAATTATATGGGAGTGCTAAATATCAAGAGTAACCAAAATAATTGTGTAAAAGGTAAGCAAAGTTGAAGGACTCATAGTTCTTGATTTCAAAACTTACAACAAAGCTATACTAATTAAGACAGTATAGTACTGCATAAATATAGGTACACATATTAATGAAATAGAATTAAAAGTATAGGGGGAAAAAACTCTCTCCCATTCATGGTAAATTAACTTTCAAAGGGATGTCAAGATAATTCAATGTGGGACAGAAGTCTTTTTAACAAACGATACTGGGACAGACCAGCATATCTCCGCAAGCAAGTGTATATTCACATACCTACCTGACTCATTTTAGAGTGTTACTCAGACTAGAGACCTACACACATAGACCTAAAAGCAGGAGTTATAAAACTCCTAGAAGAAAACATAGGTATAAATCTTTGTGTCATTGGACTGGATAATGATTCCTAGATGTAGTGAGTAAGCATATGAACAAATTGATATTATTAGCCATCAGAGAAATATAAATTGAAACTATTGTAAGACAACAACTTTACAACCACAAAGACAGCTAAATCAAAAACATAGATGATAAATGTAGGAGAAAATATGGAGAAATTAAAACACTCATTCTACTGGGGATATTAAATGGGAATGGCAATAATGGAGTAGCTACTTTGAGAAAAAGCTACATGTTTTTCAATGATTACCCAAATATCTACCCAAAAGAAATGAAAATATATATCTACCCCAAAAGTTTTGTTTTTGTGTGTGGAAAATATATATCCACACAAAAAATGAAGCATTATTCACAATAGTCGGAAGTAGAAAGACCCCAAATCAATGTTTCATATTTTAATAGCATGTTTTAATAGTCTGTGTTTCCATAGAGGAGATATTGGTGGCAGCAAAGAAAATATTGATACATGTTATAACATGGACACATCTTCACAACTTTATGAGTATGAAAAAAAGTCATAAAAATCCCACATATTATGATTCCCTTCATATAACATGTTCAAAATAGGCAGATGTATGAAGATAGACTTAGTATCTCTTCACAACACTGATGGTGGGTTGATTAAGGGAAGTAATTGCTGATGCATGGGATTTGGAGGCGAGAGTTGAAATGTTTTTTAAAATTGATTGTAGTTGGTTGCACATTTCTGTGAACATGCTAAAAGCTCTCTTACCCCAATTCCTTTTGAATACCACAGATAAAAGTACCCAAAGTCACAACATTTGTAAGTGGTAGTATCTGGACTTGAACCAAGGAATATTGAACCCCAAAGCCCAAGTTCTATTTCCAAACTGTTGAGTCTGCCAGTTCAAAATGACCTGGACTGAAAGGGCAGCCACAAACCTGAATCTTTAATTAGAAAAGCAAAGGCAGAATAAGAGATGGTATTCAATTAATTTCATAGGAAACCTTCTGCCCTTCCAAGTGTGGGCAAAATGTACTAAAAATGAAACTGTCACCTTAGAAATAAAATCTGTTCCATGCAGTCAGTTCCATTTATGGTTAATATATTTGTGATGGGCTCTTTGGAAATTTAAGCTAGGTCAGACGATGTGGACCTTTTTAACCAATATCAAATCCAGGCAATATTTAAAACATTTTACTGTAGAAAAAAAAAACACCTTCTTCATAAAGCAATTAAAGAAGCTGACAAGAAATAAGACACCTTTTTAGGAATAGAGGGTGGAATTGCTTGTCCTGCTTTTTCACCATTAGTTCACTCAGGTTTTTCCCACAACAAACAAAGTTCACATGCAGAGAATTCCCCAGCATCCAAGTTAATCAACTGCTGTGCTCCACAGAACCCTCTCTACTCAAGCTAATCCTCTCATCAGCTATATAAATAATAACTTAGACCTTTCGAAGAGTGTCCAATTGGCTTTATTATCATCATGTTACTTTCATTTCCATCATTGGATTCTTTCATCCTTAGACCTCAGCAAGAACTCACCTGGCTCAGGTCAGAGCTGAGAGGCCAGAAAGCCCCAGGGAAGAAAAGGTTTCCATGAAAGTTCAAAAAGTTGGTGCAGAAGAGCCAACCACATCAAAAAGTTAGATAGCAAGGGACCAGTTGAGAGTGTTTATTATACTGTTGTGCAAACTGAGATGTAAGCAAGAAAGGGACTTGTCCAGACACTGGCCGGCTAGTGTCATGCCTTGATTCATGCTCAAGAGAGGTGTTCCTTCTCCACTCCTCTCCTGCAGGTTGTCTAACTCCCTTCCATCTATGTCCCAGCACACCTGCCTTAGGAGCTTCCTCCTCCTACAATCCCTTGTTTTACCACCTGAACCATTGGCTGCCATGATAGCAACAGCTCCACAGAGGCACATAGGATTGCCACAGAGGCAATCCTCTAAAGGGATTTTGAAGCCCTAGGTCCCAATACCTGTGAATGTAACTTTATTTGGAAATAGTTTTTACAGTTGATCCAATAGAGATTATGGCCCCTAATCCACTATGACTGTGTCCTTTGAAAAAAAGGTAAATTTAGATATAGAGACAGATAAGGAAGACTGCATGAAGACACAAAGACAACAACATCTGTTGGGGAAGGAGCACCTGGGGCTACCAGAAATTTGGGAAAAGATCTGAAACAATTTCTTCCTCACATTTCTCAGAAGGAACCAACCCTGCCCAACACCTTGATTTCAGACTTTGAGCTTCTGGAACTATGAGACAAATTTGTATTTTCTAAGTCACTCTGTTGGCGATTCTTGGTTAGCTAGTATAGATTCTGCTGCTCTGCATTCTGAGACTGACTAATACACTAAGTCTTAAGTGCCAGATACATGACAAATACTATGTGATGGAAGAAAGTAATTAATAAGATCAAGAATGGCTCGTTTGTTGAGCACTTACTGAATGCCAGGCTAAAACATTTTAATTAACTTTCTCCTTAAAGCTCATAACAGCCCTGGAAAAGTATTGTTTCCATTGTGCAGATTGAGACCAGGAAGGTTAAGAATGAATAACTGTCACTGCCATGTAGGGCTAGCAACAGTTCTTCCTGAGATGTGATTTTTCTCACTCAGCTTTAACTAAAGACACATGGTTTCCAAAACTTTGTAGGTTTTGATCTGCCTAGAGCCCCTCTCTGGAATATGGATGTGGAGCCCCACAGCATAGCATTTGTCATTGCATTTAGGAGACATTTAGCAAACACAGTCTGATGGAGTCATTTAACACTCCTTATCTCATTCTCCTCCAGTTCTACTTTCATCACATAAAGTTTTATTCTTCTTAAATGATCTCTGGGGGTTGAAGGACTGAAAAAAGCTTTTAAGAACGTTTCAGTAGCTCCACCAGCCTCTTTAGGAAAATGGCTCTGAAATAACTCAGGTGTTATTTTTAAATCTTTACTTAGTGAATTAACCCTTCAGCTACTTTCAGAGATGAGAGGTATTATCAATTCCATTTTGCTAATTTTCCACTCTGAGATCAAATCCCCAGCATAAAGAAGAATAAATTCTGTGATGCCCAGAAAGGCAATAAACGTGAGGCAAATTTTATATGCAGCATCTTCCTAAATTTTGTTTCAGCTTTTTTTATTGATATGTGGTAGTTTTTGACAGGAGGGAAAAAATGAGACACAAAACAGTTTACAATCTGTATGATTTGTATCATTTGATCTGTATGATTATATTGTACAATGCTGTTCCTCCCCAGAATGATTCAGACCAAGAAAATTGGCTGTTTCACATGCACTGCCAACCCCTTTTTTCTCCCCTCTGTCCTGGTCTTGGCTCCACCTTGCTAGTTTTTGTTACTTAGGAAGGAAGAGTCAAATGATGAAAAGGCCCAATGAGGAAATGCTGATAGGAAGCACATCAACTCATTTAATTTTCACATCCACCATTAGGGATCTAGTTGAAAAAGGATGAGGCCAAGTTTCAGAGTAATTCGATGACTGGCTAAGGAGCAGCAGAGTTGAGATTTGAACTTCTAGTATAGTGTTCATTCAACTAGACCACATCGTCTGATGTCCAAATGTATCAGCCCAGCTGAGGGACATCTGTACATGAAAACTCAAGGATAACAATTCTTGAAATCCTTGAAAGCACAAAGGTGTGATGCAAAAGGCTGGACCAGAGGCAGAGGGGCCTCTTCCAAGAGGTTGACCTGCAAAGGTGGTGTAGGTAACCATAAACTAAACCATACCTTCTTGCTCTAGGGATAGTTCTGAGGTAGTGTTTAGATATCAGTGTTTCACCCAAGAAGATAATTCATCCAGGCACCCTCCAAGCCTGAAACATTGTCCACTTCAATCCTGAACTGGGTGGAATTATGAGCATGGAAGTTTTGACCTGCCATATTTCCGACCTGGGCCTGCTCAACTCTCCTTAGGCAACCCAGTGGTCCCCCACTCCTGGAAGGTCACCATATTGATGCTGAACTAAATGCAGACACCAGATCGGCACAGAGCATGACAGCTCAGAACTCCTGAGCTGAAGCAATCCTCCAGCCTCAACCTCACAAGTAGGTAGGACCATAGGCACATGCCACCATTGCCCAGCTGGACTGGGTGGAATGTGGAGCTCCTTGTGGGAGAAACTTACCTGGTCTTCCAGCTCCTGCAGACAAAGCATCTCCTCCAAACCCCTTAAGAAAGAAAGAAGGATCTTAGAAAATCAGAAAATGGGTACTTTGTGCTTGGAGCACTGCTTTACCTATTCTACACAGGTCCACAGTGCCAGGCTACTTGATGGTGTGATGAAGGAGCTGATGCTATGACACAGAGAGCTGCAGGGAGTGAAGATGAAGGGCTCTGGTGTTAGACTCACAGGGGTCAGGATAATGCCTGTGCCACCTCTGTGTGTTTTTCAAATATTCTGCACCCTTATTGATTTCCTGTCTACTTGGACTATCAATTATTGAAAGCAAGGTATTAAAATTTTCAGCTGTGTTTGTGAGTTGTCTTCATCATTGCCAAATTCTAGGAAAACTTCTAATTTGATGTTTTGCTATAAATGGCATAAAAGTTGTAAATTGTAGTGTCCTCTTGAAATTTATTCTCTCACCTTCATCAACTCTGGTATGATTCTGTGCACCAAAATCTACTTTATCTGGTGATAATACAGATATTCCAGATTTCTTTTGATTACTATTGGCTTTTTATATCATCTTTCACCATTTTGCTTTTAACTTGCTTCAATCTACTTTGTATTTAAAGCAAGTTTATTATACTCGGGATCTTACCTTTTTATTCAATCTGACAACCTCCACTGACAAAATTCTTTAAATGACTAAGTTCAAATCTATCCACTTTTGTTCCGTTTATATGCTACCCACCTTTCCTTGCTCCATTTTTCTCCTTTCCCCCCACTTCTGGATTAAATATCTTTATGATTCCATGTAGTTACCTTTTGCCTTATAAGCTGTCGCTCTTTTTTGTGTTAATATAGCAGTTACCTTAGAGTTGACAGCATACATCCTTAACATTTCAAGTCAACTTATAAGAAATAGTATACAATTTCATGAATAGCAGAAAGTTAGAATAGCGTTTCCATGTTTTCCATGCTTATATCGATCAATTTTTACTTCATATAGTATTATAAATCACATGCTATCTTGTCACTATTTTTGTTTAAACAGTACCTTATGTCTCCCAGTTAAATGTTACAGAGGTCCCAGATACCATGTGTCCAGTTCCCATCAATGGTAACAAAATGTAAGGTACCTTATTTTGTTACAGACTGGGTACCATCTGGGAAAAGTGTGTCCTGAAATAACTCCGCCCACTCCACCCACACCTCCCTGCCAAAGAGATCCCAGGCCCCCAGAATTACAGCTCCCTTCGTGACATGGATCTGCCATCAGTCTTATTGAAAGGGGGATTACTGAGAACTAAGAGTGGAGTTAAGCAGTTATGCTTGGTATAAAAGCAAAGACATACGCACCTGGAGGGGGCTGGCATTACTGATAGGATATACTGACAAGTCTCTCTTCTCTCTCTCTCTCTCTCTCTCTCTCTCTCTCACCACCCCCCACCCCCACACCTCACTTTTTATTTCTCTTATAAATAAACCTTTCTCTTTGTGGCTGCTGCCTTACTTCTTGTTTTGAGATTTTCTAAGCACACAGGTGAGAACTCACACCCAGCATCCAGGTTATCCCACTTCCTTTTGTGGTTGCCCTGGAATAGACACATTATCATTCAAAGTAACCCAATTCCTGGTTATTTCTGCTTGTTTCCTAAGGATATTAGTTAGCTTGTTCCTTTATCCTCTGTATTTCCCTTATATGTCATAGACTCAAGTTAGATAACTTTGACTAGAACATACCATGAGTGGGAAAGAGTGAGATAAGGTACTATTTAACTGCCACACAATACAACACAGCAGAGTAACGCATCCACACTGAATTGTGTCTCCCCAAAATTCATATGTTTATGTCCTGAGCTCTAATGCCTCAAAATGTGACTGTTTTTGGTGACAAGTCTTTAAGGAGGTAATTTAATAAAAAAACAGGTCACGGTGTTGGCCCTTTCAATACAACAGGCATTAGGAGACAAACAGATGGGAAGACCATATGAAGACATAGGAAAGAAGAGACTAGGAAAGATACCTCAGAAAAAAACAGTCCCACTAACATTATAATTATGGGCTCCTGACTGCTTAAATTGCCAAAAAAAAATTTCCACTTGCTTAAATCACCTACTCTATGGTGCTTTGTATGAAAGCCTGAGCAAAGCAACACATTCATCATTAGGGAGGCTTTACTTCACTAGCATTTCCAAAGCAACTCATGTCCTATTGTTTTGACACTATCCAAACAGCCACTTCTACAAACACTCATTCAAAGACTTTGATACCAATAGAAAAATCAATATTTCCATGATGGTATGTAAAATGAGATACTTAATTTCAATCATTCTTCCTTGTTTGTAAATTAATGTTTTCTTACATAATGAAGCTTTCTTTATCAATTAGGGCTATTTGATTAATACCAAAACACAGGTGTAGGAAGTTTAACTCTGTCTCAATAGTTCATCAGTTTTGTAAAAAATTGGTTATTTTTAGAACTCCCTCAAATGATAACAAATGGGTTTTTTTTCTCTTTTTAAAAACTATTATTAGAGACTTGTGGGTCTTTAATTGATTAAATGTTTTAATCTACTGTAACAATTACTGTTTTTTATGTTCAGATCCTCATAACATTTTATGACATTTTATTTAACCTGACTCTGACTCCTGGGTCTTTTTTCACAACACTCTGTTAAACTTTGAAAGTTTCCTTGCTTTTTGGCACAATAAGATGTTTCTCCTTCATCTGGGCCCCAGACCTGAAATTTGCCCTTTTAAAAAAGAATTCCAGTTCATTTTAATGGAAAATAGAATAAGAAGCCACAATATGGAGGCTCAGGGGTATTCATTGATAGTTAGGAAAAGCTCAGTGTGTGTGTGTGTGTGTGTGTGTCTGTGTGTGTGTCTGTGTGTCTGTGTGTCTGTGTGTCTGTGTGTCTGTGTGTCTGTGTGTCTGTGTGTGTCTGTGTCTGTGTGTGTGCATTCTCTCATTGGTATATCATAGTCTTACTGTATTTCATTTTACATCTTGTACTAACAATCACATCTGAAAGCATTAGCTTGGTTTTTCATTTACTCTAACCAATGTTATAAAGAAATAATTTCAAAACATTAGTGTGAAACATTTATAAAAGAAATTTCTGTGTACTTCTTTACATCCTTTGTTTATCCTTAAAATGCCTACCCTTAAGGATTATAGTCCTCTAAAAGCCCTGTAAAATAAACATACTCACCGGCTGGCTATGCTGTCAAAGTGACATGTCATTAGGTTCTTCCTTTTGTTGATTTTCAGTTGAAGAGGTTTCTTCTTAGTGTTTATAGTAAATGTGTTTGCATGACTTACAGGTCAAAATGTACAGAAAGATCTAGTCATAGAAGTGTTTTGTCTACTCCAGCCTAGTTAACCATTGCGTTCATTTTTATCTGTTCAATATAAAATTTGCCCATTTCCAAGGTGCACATACTTCTACCCTGGCCAACTTCATGTTCTTGTGGGAATGGTCAATTGGTTGGCAAAATTCCTGGTAATGTAACCATCATTTCCTAACTTGGTAGGAGCTCTGCAGGATGGGCCGCAGTGCCCTCTACCCCCACATGAACACAGGGTTATCAAGACTCTGAGTCTCGGTTTGGTTGTGTTGTTTTTCATTCAATGACACTTGATTAGATGCCTAGAAGTGAGTGCTGTCTATGCCCTGACAGCATCTCCATCTAGCTCACACTTATAATAACATGACCTACCACTTCTTCCTCAGTGTGGGTTTGTGGGAGAGTTTAAACGCAACGTAAAAAAGACTTGGGTTCTCACCCTGACTCAGTTCTTGGAAAGGTATCCCTCTGGGGCTGGTCACCTTATTTCATTGAACCTCAACTTCCTACTTTATAAAATGGGGGCCCTAGCAAAAGTCTATGGTTAAATAAAATGAAATAACATTTCGGGGCAAGCATCCTGATCATGGTGAGTGCAAACATCAGGCTCACCTATTATGTGTAGGCTCTTTATTGGTTCTAGCAGTTACACAGACACACAGGTGGGGTAGAGGCGAGCCAAGGCCAGGGCATGGAGGCAGGTGAGTCCCACAGCCCCCCACCTTCACATTCTTTCCCTGGGTTCTCTCTTGTGTTGTCTCTTACTCTCTTTCATATTCTGCTGTCTCATTCTTGCTGATGCTCTCTGTACCTCTTTAGCCTCTGTTTCCTTGGCCCAGGCTTGTGAGTTGCACAACTATGGGGAAGATGCAATACCACAGATGCTTGTTACACAGGATAATGAAGGAAAAAGCCTGACCAAAACATTTACCCTACACATGTTCAAATAGAATATTAATGATAATGTTATTGAAATAAGTAGACACTGTTCTTAGTACTTAATCCAGAGTAATTTATTTAATTTTCATAACATCAAAAGGCGAATGTTATGACATGCCCATTTTACAGATTGAGAAAATGAGTCATGCAAAAGTTAGGAAAATTCACAAATTCAAGTAACTAGTATGAGACAAAGCCAGGATTATACACAGATCATTCCCAACACAGATGGGTCTCAGTCTAGCCATACCCTTTTGCCACCTGCCTGGTATGAGAAGCCCTCAAATGTGGTATTCTCACCCCACTCAAATTCTTCACTTTCAACTGTAGCCTCCACTTAGTTATTCAAATAAAGATCACTCACTTTATGGGCCTCATGAACTTCTTTTATCAACTTTCTAAGTTCCTTGCCTTGTTCTATCCTGCAAATCACTCCTTCCTCACTTCAACTACAGACCATCCTCACAACAAGCAGATGTCTCCATCAAGGAAACTTGCAAAATTCTTGCAGCATCTGGAGCCTCTGAAAGACAGGGAGTTTCAGAATGTGAACAAGGAGAAATGCAAGGGAGTATGGCAAATGCAGAAGTTTGCTCCCGAGGAGAGTGCAGCTTCATTCCACTCCTGTTTTCCTTAGGGGATTGTCTTTTGCATCTGAAAGTCAAAAGTTTGAGTTCAAGGAGACAGGTGACTCATTGAGAAGGTATGAACTGAGGACAAGGCCTTGCAGATATAGCCAGTGAGATCCAGAACTAGCATCAAAGGTTGGAGGTGGAGCTGGAAGCTAGAAGTAGCAGCTTCAGATGGGTCACCATGGAGAGGTTTGAGACACTCTCCTGCAAGTAATGGGCACAGCATAGAGGGTGTAGCACCGCTGCCCCAGCACAACCCAAGCACACAGTAGGAGCACTGAGGTTGGCTACCTTGGAGGCTTCCTTTGTTGGAAGAAGGATGTAAGATCCTGGAGGGAGTACAGACATTCAGGATGGCTCTACTGCCTGGAAAGAAGATAAATCCTTTGCATGTGCTTTTGCAACAAATTATGAAAGAGTTGTAAATCTTGTTTTCCCAATAGAAACGTGAGCTCTTCCAGGGGTGCACAGACACCAAACTACTGTATGTGGAGAAAGAATATGTCTCCCTCAGGCGGATGTACACTGCCTCCTTCTGGAAAGCAAAATTTGTCTTGAAGGAAAACACCTTCCTGAGAAGCCAAAAAGTCTGTATACACTTCCAGAGCAGACACTACAGAACTGCAGGCACAAGATACAGCTAGTACAGATGAATAGCCTGCTTCCAAGTACTAGGCTTATGCCCACAGTGCCGGGCCATCTGAGATATCCCTCCTCCAAGTTCTTCATGGCTTCTGCACACCCCCCCCAAAAGGCTTTCACATGGTGGGGGGAAGCACTAACACTTTTAGTGGTCAGAATGCCTTATGAATGACTTTTTTCCCCACCTGCCATTTATCAAAGTCCTTTCTTCTCATTTCAACATTAGGATTAAAAACTGAGTTATCACCCCACACCTATGAGAATAGCAATTCTACAAAAGATAAGAAACAAGTATTGAAGAGGATGTGAAAAGAAGTAAACACATACATACAGCAGGTAGGAATATAAATTTATGGAAAGCACATAATCCACTTATCCCAAGTCTGGGTATTTGCCAAAAGAAATATCAAAACAAAACAAAACAGAAAAAAAAAACCCTACTAGTCCAAAACCTATGCACTCCATGTTTATTGCAGCACTTTTTGCCATAGATAACAACGAGAAACCTAGGGGTCCAGTGTCAAAAGGATGGTAAAGAAGATGTGATATATACCCAGTGGAATACTATTTGGCTATGAAAAATGATGAAATCCAATATTTGCAAGAATACCAATGAACCTAGAGGGAATTAAACTTAGTGAGATAAAACATGGACAAAGAAAACACGTGATTTCACTTGTTTGTGGTACATGGAGAAAATAAACAAAAGATGAACTAAACAAAATTTAAATGAACTTTAGAATTCTAAGACCTATTAGAGGTTATAGGAAAGGAAGGGCAAAAAGAGGTGAGTCTCTGAGGGGAAAAAAAGGAAAAGGGTATGGCAAAGTGTAGAACTGGACTTCTAGTGGGAACTTAATCTGGTATATACATATGTTGAACACCTGAAAGTTATGTAGTGTTACAATGCAGTGCAGTCCTCCACCTGAGAAACTCCTGTAACTCTTCCAACAGCCTTCAGAAGTGATCACCAAAACACTAATTTGAAAGGAAACTTACACTGTCATGTTTCCTGGAGTGATACTTACAATAGACAAATTATGAAAGTAACCTAAATATCTATGAACAGATGAGTTAAGAAAATATATAGAGAGACAATGAAATATTACGTGCCAATCAAAAGATACATTCATGTCATTTGTGGCAATGTGAATGGAGTTCGAAGGAATACTCTGAAGCAAACTAAGTCAGAGAGGAAAGATAAATGCTGGAAGACGTAACTGAAAATGTCGAATATGAAGAAATCAAACTGCAGGGTAAATCAGCTAGAAGAGTTTTTCATGCCCTTCCACCATTAGCCTCTAGGATCAACACCTCTGGTATTGCGCCCTGACCATGATTGTTTGTACTACCCAGTCCAATGGGTATGCACATAGGTAAGTGGAAACACTTGGGCCTAAGAGGGGAGGCTAAAAGTTCAGCATCACCCTGGGAGACTCAAGTTGCTGTTTCCCTGCTTCCTAGTTTTTCCTGTTCACTAGAAAACTCCTATGAAGAGGAAGCCAATGGCTCAGAGATCCTGTAAGCTGCTAGAACTGATGAAGAACCTACCTGGATTGAGATGATTGCAAAACATAAATTAAGAGGGAAATAAAGACAAGCTGAAGAACTAACCCCTGAAAGCTGACTATACAACTCAAGCTCTAGGGATGAGGATGGGATGCAATGCCCTGTGCTGGTGGACTGTGGATGACCTGGATGGTGGGAATACGTGATGGGGACAGCCTAATTTTATCTCAAAAAAAAAAAAAAAAAAAAAGAAGAAGGAAAAATGAAGTGTTGCTTTTTTAATCCAACTCATATACTGGTTGAGCCAGATTTGATTTGGTTTAGAATAAATGAAAGCAATATTGTTTATATTGATGATAGAGCAAAGGCATATTCATGATACATATATTGTTTCCTTTAATTCCAAAGGCAGAGCCTACACTTGGTGGGAGCCCCAAAATCTGAGGGAGAGAAGGCTGTGTTTCTGAGAAGCTGAGCTAGCTTTGCTCACCTAGCAGTCACCCTGGATTCCTACCAGCCAGTGACCCAAATGAAGGGGGCATCTTAACTCTGTACTCTGAATTTCATATCAAGTGGCAAAAAGCTGTTTAAATGGGAAAGTGAACATCCTCAGGTCTTAAAGAGTTAATAAGAGACAGAAACAGTCAAGGGAAAATATTTCTGTTTTTATTGCCATTTCGGTCTATTTAAAATCTCTTTTCTTTTAGGTCCTAGGCTTTTGACCCACTAAAGCAATGATTGGAGAGCCTTGATTGTTTAATTAGAAAATACAGCACCCTTCCTCAAAGAGCTGTCATTACCTAAGCTCCAGCGGTCAGAGGACAGCCTCAATTCAAGAGGAAAAAAGTAGTGACACGTCTCTCTAATTTAATTGTATTTATTCCCACATTCTAAAAATATCGTCTCAGCAAAACGCTTCTGGGCACAACTTCAAATCCTAAACGGGCCAAGCTGATAGCACACTCCTCCTCAACTTTCTCATTTGCAGCTCCTACTTGCTTTAAATACTATACCAGGAAGGAGAATGTCTACCTCCCTTCCCACCTAAAATATCCAGCTGTCACCTGGCATGGGCAATAATGGATGAGCCTCTGCTCTGGGCCCATGCACAGGTGGATCCAGGATTCCCAGATACGGCAGGCAGGTCTCTGTTACCGGGAATCTATGTCCAAGTCTGGGCTTCTCAGCCCCATCTCGCCTGCAGCAGCACTGGCACCAGGCCAGCAGGTCATACCCAGTCCAGGTAGAGGGAGGGAACTCCACGCAGAAAGATGAAATGGTTTTGCTGAAACAGCTGCTACTTATGAAACACGTCCTGTTCCACAGATAAAGCTCCGCGAGCTGACTCGTCCATTCCTTGAAACACGACTCTCGGCCAGGCACGGTGGCTGGTGCCTGTAAGCTTCAGCCTATGAAGCGGAAGCGACCGGGGCTGGGGATCGCGGTTCGAGTCCCGTCAGGGGCCCGTAGCAAGACCCAGTTCCAAAAAAATAGCTGGGCGTGGTGGTGCGCGCCTGTAATCCCAACTACCTAGGAAGCTGAGGCTGGGGATTGCTTGAGTCTGTGTACCCCGGGCAACGAGAGCCTGTGGTTCCACAGGCAAAAATAGCGAAACCTAGTCTCAAAAAAAAAAAAAAAAAAAAAAAAAAAAAAAAAAAAAAAAAAAAAAAAAAAAAAAAAAAAAAAAAAAAAAAAAAAAAAAAAAAAAAAAAAAAAAAAAAAAAAAAAAAAAAAAAAAAAAAAAAAAAAAAAAAAAAAAAAAAAAAAAAAAAAAAAA